>APFE030309992.1:9196-46263 GCA_000404065.3 Pinus taeda
CATCTACAAAGAGGGAAGCAAAATGTTGTTGCAGATGCACTCTCAAGAAAGGATAAGGATGTGGAAGCATTGTTTTGTGCTATTTCTATTATCCAACTAGATTGGATAAATGAAGCAAGGTATGAATGGAAGAGGGAAGAAGAAGTGTGGCCACTCATTCAAAAGTTGCAAAAGATCCCAGTTCAAACAATATTGCCAGAACTTGACGAGGAATGAAAAATAATATTAGAGCCTGGAGCAGTCACAAAAACAAGAACCCAACAGCTACGAAATCGATCAATTTCATATTATCTCATCAAGTGGAATAACTTACCCATTGAAGATTCCACATTGGAGGACAATAATTTTATACAGAAGCATCAAGAACTACTCAAGCATTGAGGACACCACTTTTTTAAGGAGAGGAGCATGTTAGGTCCCTATACTACTAGTGTAACCTTTTATTGTTATTAGTACAACCCCATTTTTATATTGTTGTGTCCATGTAGTCCCCATATTATTATTATTGTGCTCCATAGAAGCCCACTATTGTTATTATTGTGCCCTTACATTATTATTGTTATGTTGGCTTTGATTATATTATGACCCCTTAGACTCCTATATATAGAAATGAGGTCTTGTCATTTGTATCATCCAATAATTGTTCATTTGTGTAATGTAAAGGAGGTTGCCCCCTCAAAGAGGCTTATTTATAAGACGTTGGTCTATCTTTTCTATCTTTTGTGAGTTGGTTTCATAACACTTCTTTACTAGCTCAAGCTTCAACTAATTATGATCCCGACACATTTATAGAAGCTTGAGGCCATCCTGATTGGGATGAAGCTATAAATGAAGAATATCGTTCACTATTGGAAAATGATACAACGAACGTTATTCCTCTTCCAAAGGGACGAAAACTTGTTAGATGCAAATGGGTTTACATAACTAAGTTTGAACCAAATGGAAAAGTTGATAAACATAAAGATTTCCTTGTTGTTAAGTTTTTTTCACAAGTTGAAGGCATTGACTATACTAAAACCTTCTCCCTTATTGCCAAAATGAACTCTATCAGCCTTGTTCTTTCCCTTGTTGCCTCTTTCAAATGGGAAGTCCATCAGATGGATGTTAAACCTGCCTTCTTGCATGTGGAATTGCATGGAGAAATCTATATGGAGCAACCTCCTGGATTTATACAAATAGACTCCAACCTTGTATGTTTTCTTAAGAAATCCCTTTATGGTCTCAAGCAAGCCCCTCGGTCTTGGTATACCAAAATGGATAACTTTCTTTTAGATACTACCTTTCTAGGTGTCATTCTGATAATATTGTCTACTCCAAGAAAGTGGGTAAGTCTCTTATCATTCTTGTTCTTTATGTTGATGATATTATCCTTAATAGTAGTGATGCAACCTTATAAACCATGTGAATTCTAGCCTTAAAAATCAGTTTGAAATGACAAACTTAGGACACTTGCATTATTTTATTGGTCTTCAAGTCTTTCAATCCAAAGTTATTTCCATTTCCTAGTCCAAGTATACATGTGATCTTCTAGGCCTCTTTCACATGGAAGACTGTAAGGTATCTCCTTCTCCCTTTCAGTCTAGAGCCAAACTTTCAGTCACTTATACTTCCCCTGAAGTTGATGCTACCTTATACCATCAGCTTGTTGGAAAACTTTTTTATCTAACCCATACCCATCTTAACCTTTCCTTTGTTGTTGGCCTTATTTCTCGACTTTTGAAAAGCCCACACGAAATTCATTGGAAAGTAGCTAAAAGAATACTTCGTTATGTGTAAGGTACAATTTAGTTTGGGATTCATTACAGTGAAGAAGCATCTCCTCTATTGGTTGGTTTCACTAATTTCAATTGGGCTGGTGATCTTGGTGATCAAAAGTCCACTGAAGGTTATGTCTTCACTCTTGGTTTTGTATATATTACATGGGCTTGCAAGAAACAAAGTGCCATTTATCTTTCTTTAGAAGAAGAAAAGTATCGTGGCACCATAGAAGCTAGTAAGGAAGCCCTGTGGTTTCATCAGATCATGATAGAGTTTGGTTTTCAGCAGCAACATCCGACTACACTTTGGTGTGATAATCAAAGTGCCATTAAACTATGCAAAGATCCAGTCCAACATAAGCACAACAAACACATTGAACTACACATACACTTCATTAGAAAGCTCATTCATGACAATGTTCTTTAAGTGTAATATTGTTCAGCGGATGATCAAGTTGTAGACATCTTTACAAAGGCTCTCACAGAGAAGTTCAAGAAGTTGTCACTAAGGAGGGATATGTTCTAATGCCTCCTTCCTTCTCCTATTGTGTCATCTTTTTACATCCTTCAATCCTATCCCAAGCTTCTCTTAAGGGGGGATGTTAGGATAT
Organism: Pinus taeda; assembly: GCA_000404065.3. Classification (NCBI taxonomy): domain Eukaryota; kingdom Viridiplantae; phylum Streptophyta; class Pinopsida; order Pinales; family Pinaceae; genus Pinus; species Pinus taeda. Next base: position 11,565 of record APFE030309992.1, read on the forward strand.
TTTGACACATAGGAAATAGTTAAGTATAAATTGGTCTAGTGTATAGTTAGGTAAAGTGTGTTTCTTTACTATGTACTTTTTCTAAGTTACAATATGACGCTTACGCTATGTTCTAGACATGAAATTATATGAAGGATCATTCTCTCCTTGGTATTAGCGACACTTGATCTGTGGCTTAACAACCGATTGGTCCATGATCTCTATTTAAAGACCATGGAGGGTCATTTGTAATGTGACTGTTCATGAGAGAATCTTATGTAAATTTTCTTTCTTTTACATTAACAAATTCCTTGAAATGGATGTGTTGGCTCAGGCCATGGACTGTTTCCCTCTTTGAGGGTTTTAACCACGTCAAGAATACTGGTGTACCGATCTGTAATTTGTTTGTGAGCGATGTCCTTTGCTTTTCTATCTAAAGAACTTACCCTATAAATTACAACAAAATAAATCATCTTTAATGTGAATTTTGTACATCGAAATTTTCTTATCATAATGATATATTGTTTTTATTTTAATATTGATTACATATATTATATTTTATATTTAAAATAAATAAAATAAAAATCTAAATTATTTATAAATACTTATCTAAATCAATAAATTTTTAAAATATATATTAAAAATTTATTTATTAAATTAAAAACAAAGAATATTAAAGTAAAAATCTCTAATATATAAACATTCTAAATTGTTTATTAAATCTCAAATATGTATATAATAATTTATCTGAATTAATAAATTATATATAATGGGTATATTTTTGTAGTTTTTAGTTATCAAAGTTGTGGAAATCTCGTTTCCTTATCTTACAAGTCCCATACACCAATTCAAATAAATTATTATTATAAAATATAGAATTATATTTTAAAAATTAAATAATAAAGATAAAATTCAAAATGATTTTCATATTTAATTTATTGAATGTAAAAATGTTACGAACATTGTTTTCGTTTTAAATATTTAATATGTGAAACTCTAAAAATGTTGACAAATTAAATTTATTAGATTAGTGGGAAGAAATGTAACACAACTTAAATTTAATAGGGTCATGGAAAGAAATGCAACCATTCTTATAATTAATAAATAAATTTATTAGATTAGATTAGTGGGAAGAAATGTAACACAATTTAAATTTAATAGGGTCATGGAAAGAAATGCAACCATTCTTATAATTAATAAAATCATGAGCCAGATCCAAAGTTTGACATGATGTTTTTTTAACGGAAACTTCACAGAAACGACTTGGTAAACAATCAAACATGGAGTCTATTGTCTAGGTAGTTTGTCAACTACCTTCTCGCATTAAGAACCACATGAACCCAATTACTCTCATACTTTCAATTCCAGGGCTTCACTAAGGGTCCAAATGGGGTATTTCTTAGTCTAAGAGATTAAATCCACTATCCATGTGATTTATTAGCTAAATTTCCATTGAAAGCACCATAATGTTTTGTATTCCATAGTTTAGGTGGTTTATCACCTCTATAGTAAGCACCACAATGACTCAAATTTCTGTGTCCTAGTGGTTTATCAACTATTCAACAATTTCCACGTTGATTTGGTAACCTACTATCCCTCCCATTGAATACTTTAGGCATGCACACATGGTCAAGTTCACTCAAACACAAAACACAAAGAATAACAACCAAATTAATAGAGCATAGGGCTCAACAACTAGCTCCATAACTGACTCAACTTCCTTCTATCATGCTCCACATCTCCACAATGTTTGTACCAACATTGAATAATCGAAAGAATAGCAACAAACCAACAAAGAAGTAGAAGGGGAACTTAATCAAGAAGAACCCATATTACTTATATATTGTGCATACATATACTTCCTTCTATGTCCCTTAATTTTCTAAAGGAGCATAGTCTCTGGGCTTCTCCACCTACTAGGGAAATGGGCATCGCCTCATGCTTGCACCACCCTAATCAAATCACACAATGGACTAATGACCTATCTACTCTTCAGTAATCACATAATATACAAAATCTCTCAAATTTTTCACTTTGATTGGCCTTCAACTGAATTCTGAATTTAAATTTTCCAAGTTTAGTGCTTTATTTTGTTGCTTTGATGGCCTCTCAAGGAACTCAAGGTCGCCACCCCTCAGACATTGGATAATTTTATCCCTTTCTTTAAATTATAATCAAAATTTCATATTTTAAAAGCATTTTCAAGTGCTCATACAAATTCTACTTAGTCATTCATGGACTTCATGTTGTCATATAAAATCATAACTAATTTTACAAAAATAGGGAGAGGTGAGCATGTTACATTCTTGCTTCATTTATCAGGCTCCATATGCCCTCAAAGCCCTCACAAAATGATACTTGTCCCTACTAATCCATATCAAATTGAATAGTGGAAAAACCTTTTTATAGGCTTCGTGCCCCTTTAGTTTTATATTTTAATCATGTATTAAAATCTTATAATATATTAAGGATCTTTTCCTGTCCTGGATTCCAAACCCCTATACCCTTTTGATCACTTTTTCTAAAGCCATGGTATTATTATGTTAATCTTAGTATATGTAAATAATATGCCTACTAGGCTCCCTGATCGTTTACCACACAAACTCTATGGCCTAATAAAAAATACACTCCAGACTTAAAACTCATAAGTACTTTGTCTCACTAGACTAACACATTATAAACATATAAGCACAAAATCCTCCGTAGAATCTAACTCACCAATTTATTTTACATGAAGCAACTCACTAGCCCAATATCATATTTACATATTCATTACGACTCAATGACACTTTTGGAGATATTACACCAATGTACAGTGTATGCAATATATGTAGGAAACATGTACCTTCTATTAAGAAATCCCTTTTCTTGTGGAGTAAGGAAAACTTTAGGCGTTGATATTGACCAAACACCTCTACATGGATCAATATCTCTGCAACAAAACAATGTCAACTCATTTCATGCTGATCACAAACCATGAGAGCCACCATCATTAGGTTGACATCAATGACAAGAAAAATAATGCTAAGGCCATGTTGACATCAACGCCAACAAAAATTTAACCCTAAATAATGTTGGTTGTGAAAATTCAATGTTAATTAATAATCATAATTGTAGTTCATGTAGTTCCACCCTCCCCCACCAATGGTGTTATAGATTATCCTTTCAATGAACAATGTTATGATCATGACTATTACCTCTTTAATAAGGTCAAGTTACTTATTAGACAATGTATGGTAATTTTAAAGAGGTAGACTAACCACTATAGGTAATTAGCATTTTTTAACTTAAATAAATCATCTTCAATGTGAAACTTGTACATCAAATTTTTTTATAATAATAATATATTATTTTTATTTTAATATCCTTAAATTAGTATAAATCTATTTTAAAATAATTAATAATATAATATTTTTATAAATATTTATCTAAATCAATAAATTCTTAAAATATATATTAAAATTTTATTTATTAAATTAAAAACAAAGAATCTTTAAAGTATTGAATCTCTAATATTTATATTCTAAATTGTTATTAAATCTTGAAATATTTATATAATAATATTACATGAATTAATAAATTATATATAATAGGTATATTTTGTAGTTTTTAGTTATAAGTGTTTTGGCGAATTTGATCTCTTATCTTATATGTCTTATACACCAATTTGATATCTAATTTGACCATCATTTTAAAATTAAATTATTGTTATAAAATATAGAAATATATTTAAAGACTTAATAATAAACATTAAAAAAACACCTTAAAATCAAAATTATTTTCATATTTAATTTACTAAATGTAAAAATGTTAGAAAAATGTTATAATTTTAAATATTTATTATGTGAAACTCAAACAATGTTGACAACATAAATTTAGTAGACTAGTGGGAAGAAATGTAACACAAGCTAAATTTAATAGGGTTGTGGAAAGAAGTGTAGCCATTCTTATAGTTAATAAAACCATGAGCCAGATCCAAAGCTTGAGGTGATTCTTTCTTAAGGGGAACTTCACATAAACGACTTGGTAAACACTCAAACATGGAGTCTATTTTCTAAGTGATTTATCAACTACCCTCAAGAATTAAGCACCAAATGGACCCAATTACTCTGGCAATTTTAATTACAGAGATTCACTCAGGTTTGAAATGGGGTATTCCTTAGTACAAGAGATTAAATCCACTTTCCATGTGATTTATCAGCTAACTTTCCATAGAAAGCACCATAAGGGTTTGTAGTCCATTTTTCAGTTGGTTTATCACCTCTCTAGCAAGCACTATAATGACTCAATTTTTTGTGTCCTTACGGTTTACCAACTATTTGTTGGTATCGAAAACTGCTCTATTTTTACCCTATTCCCATAAGAATTAACCTTTGTTTTATCTCTATTTAATCCTCTCATTCATGTACTAGTCCAAGATAATCATTTAGTCCTACATATACTTCGTATTTCATAATTAAGATTTATTAAGTGCTTTATTAATTATTTTACACAGATTTCATACCTTTTAGTATCTCTTGTAACTTATGTTTAACTTTCCTAAAAGTAATTGAAGAACTAAGTGTTAATCATTATTTACTGTGATCAGTGTAGGAAGATTCCTGCACCGTCAAGGATTTGCTCTATTATCTCCGTGATATTCTACGTGGGCGTTTTGATCCACGACTCCTAGTTTGGTTGCGGACTATCTGAGGGTGGACGTTGGGCATATAGTCAGGGATGCTTGCCAAGAATATGGTCTACGGCCAGCAAATTTCATGTTTTATTATAACCATCAGCTGGTTTTGTAAAGTTTGTTTGTTAGTCCGTTCGGCCAAAAGGCTTGAATAGGAAATGACTGTAATTAGCAAAATGTGGCTGAGGCTGAGAGACTGTATATAATGTAGGCCGTAGGTAGAACCAAGCTAGAAGAGCGATCTCTGAGTTGTAATTTTGTATCTCCCTTGGTTCTGGGCTGGACTCGCACCATCATGTATATTTTCTAATCAATTTAATACAAGGAACGTGCCATGTTTTCTTCACGTTGTGTTTAATTTCTATTTCATGCATGATTAAGTTCTAAACTGTTTCATTTCCTAAACGGGAAAGGAGTTGGTTGGCTAGGGCCCAGCCAACCTAGCTCGTTTACCCTTTTGCTTTCTCCATTTAAAAAGTCTGCGTGAACATTTATTCATTTGCAGTTACGTGGCTTTGATTTCTCTTATGTTTATTTCAGAGTTCTGAGTTAAATTCATTTCATAGTCAAGCATGAACGGATCAGTAGTTTCAAAGTTTAATTAAGTTTATTTCTTTATTGCAATTTCTTTCATGCAAATCACTTTCTTGCAATTTTTTTCTTAGTTTTCTTTTGCTCAAGTCATGCAAGAAGATTCTTATTATACCAGTGCATGTAGTTTCCTACACTCTGGTTTTACTTTACAACAAGTGTTATGTTCCTTTTCTTTCTTATAATTTCATTTATTCCTGCAAGAAAACATATTGTTGATTCAAGTAATCATTCTAAATGTTAAGAATTATACTTCTGAAGGATATTTACATGAATTAAGAAAGAACGTTATTACAAACACCATACTTCATACTTGTAGTTTATGACTTAAGAAAAATGAATAGAAATGTTATAAGTGAATTTTCGAAAGTTAGTTGATACATGCAAATTACTTTGACTACTGCTTGATTATTTCGAATTGTTTTTTCTTATGAAGTTTACTTTCATTGTAAAGTTCAGTTAGTTAAATCATGCTTTTTCACATGTAATTTATCTCAAAATATAGCTTACAATTGCAATTCTTTTCAGCACGTCTTTTAATTCGTTCGAAAGTACATTGGAAACTTTGGTGAAGGAAACTCTATCTCGGTGCAAGAGCTAGTCTCTTGTCACAAGAACAGAGTTCTCTAAGCGTTCAGGCTTAGAGAACCTCCATAAAGACATAAGTCTTCAGTAAAGAAGGTAAAATATACTTTTTCACATAAGAATTGTACCTTCACTAGTGCAAGCAGATTGCAATAGTACAAGAACAGGTTGCTTGGTGTAGAAGGAAGATCAATTGGGAAACAGATCTTGCAAAGGCCCACTTGTTAAACTATTTTCCATCTATACTTAAGATAAACATATTGTTTATTTTCATCATTTAAGATTGCTTCCAGTTGTGTGAAAGTTCCTTTACTTGATTTCCTCGCAAATTATTCTTTTACATTCAAGCACTACAATTGCTTTGTTGTCGATTGTCTTTAAGATTGTTTTATGTCTGATTCTGCAACATTTCATTTAAGAAGTAGGATTAGGAATAGGAAAAGTTCATACCACTTTTGGAATTTCTTGTGCTTCGTCTCTAAGTTTACAAAACCCCTGTGTTGACAATTAAGTGTTGAGGAGTTTTCTTAAGTGAAAATCTTGCACCCAACATTTTGGTGCTATTTCCAGGGAGGTGATTTGAATTGGTAAGAATTTTTCGTTTTTTGTAATATGGGTAAGTCTTCTATTATTTTTTTTACAGTGTGCTTTTATTTTCTTGAAGGAATTTATAGGTGTCTAGTTATTTTTAACTTGCAACATTTTTATTAAAAATTTTCTTTGTCATTTTTTTTAAAAGAATGCCTAAAAGAGGAAGGGATTCGAAGCTCACTAGGGTCCAAAGAAATACTGATAAATCTGAAACCAAATCTCATATTGGGCCTTCTTTTGCAAGCAGAAAGTCCAAACAAACCCAGACTCATCACGCAAGAACAATCCACTTGGGCTCTGGCAACAGTGGTCTAGGTGTGACATAGCCCACAAAGGGGAAGAAGGGGACTATTAGAACCCATACTCAGCCTTCTCAGCATATTGAGATTGTTAGTGTGGAAGAACAACAATGGAAGATCAGGAAGACCATGGAGAAGGAACTGGTGAAAATCAGGTAAATGAGGAACAATCCACATTTGGATTTCCAATTGTGGATCCTAATACACAAGTACAAATGAAAAATATTTCACCATCAACTCTTCCTCATTTCTACGGTAAGGTACATGAAGGTCTAAACTCTTTCCTATTTGAGTTTTATATTTTGTGTAGAAGTTATGATTATTCATCTGATGCCCATAAGTTAAAGTTGTTTCCTGTAACTCTCAAAGACGCGGCACTCCACTGGTTCATGGGACTAGGAGGAAACACTATATCTTCTTGGGAACAAATGAAGAGAGTGTTCTTGTCAAAATATCAGGAATATTGTAAGACTAGAGATATTCAAGATGAAATCTTTACTATTGTGCAAAATGATGATGAGACTCTAGAGGACTGCCTGGAGAGATTCCTGTACATCCTCCAAAGGTCAAAGAACAAATTTGATCTAAGTACAATTAGAACCTTGTTCTTACGGGGGCTTACTGACGATGCTAGGAATAATCTAAATCTGTTAGGAAAAGGGGATATTTCTCAAAAATCTTTTGATCAAATCTATGACTTGTGTAGGAAATTCTCGAGGAACCAATATAGATCCAGTAATGGAATTCAGAATAGAAATAAGAAAACCGAATCTATTGATGCTATGATTATTGCATTAGAAAACAAAATGGACAATACGAAAATTGAAATAATGAATATTGTTAGTAAACAAATAGGCTCTTTGAAGTCTCAACAAAAACTTGTAGCAGAACAAGAGTCATTGTCATTTTTTTGTCCAAAATGTAGAAGAAAGCATCTTTTAAGAGAATGTCCTCTTGATATTAAAGAAACTAATAAATGTGCAATTTGTACAAAGAACCATGCTACAGAAAAATGTCCCTCCATACCTGGGCTGGAAGCTATACTTGAAGGAGGACAACCTGAAGCTGAATCACTGCATGCTATGGGAGCACGAAGAAACTGGCCTTAGGTAAGTGCAGGTATGGCTCCTGAACCTCCACAACATTTTTTTGGTTATAATGCACATTCATATTCCTATCCTAACAATAGTCACTCTCAACATTGGCAGCATGGGAACCAATATCATTATGGACAACCATCAAAATCTTGGCAACAAGGATAGAGAGGGCCAAACCATTCATACCATTAACACCATTCCTATCCTACACCTATGCAGTCATACCCTCCTACATATGCACCTTACCTAATGTCATTTCCATCATTACCTCAGTTGACTCAACCAATGCCACCAGTTCCTTTACCTCCACCATTTCGACCTTCTCAGCTGCCTGCCAAACCTTTACCCAACCCCAATAACAAAGCGATATAGATGATCCATTCTATGAACCCACTTTCCTCATTCAGATATCAGTCCATGCCAGTTGCATTCAATGTCCTCTAATTGAGATTGGGGAAGATAGTAACCTCAGAAAATCAAAAGCAGCCTATGGTGATTATCAACTAGAAAGGTGAGGAGGAAACTCTTGACCATTCTCAAAAAGATGACACCATCCAGCCTATCCCCATACCTTCTGATCCTTTTCCATATTCTTCCAACTGACCTCCCTATACAGAGAGGTTAGTTGTGGAGAAGAAAGACCCCATTCGTGAGACTAGCCTTGCTTCTGAGCTTAGGAACCTTTTCATAAAGGTACCTTTGCTCCAAGCTATTAAAGAGATCCCCATTTGCACAAAAATCATTAGAAAACTTTGTCTAAAGAAGCCAGGAAGGAGAAGATTAGAACCTCAAACCATTCAATTTGTTGGTAGAGTAGTAGAGTTAATGACGGGGTGTATGCACATGGAGAAATATACTGACCCCAGAAACCCTGTTGTCTCTGTTCAGATAGGTGATGTCCTTGTCTCCAATGTACTTATAGACCTAGAGGTAGCCATTACTGTTATCACCAAGCAAACCATGGATCAACTTGGATTGGTCCATATTCGTCCTACTCCCACTGTGCTTGAACTAGAAGACAGATCTAAATTCAAGTTGGAAGGGGTGTTGGATGATGTGGTCATTTCTATAGAATCTTGGGAATATTCCGCAAACTTCATTGTGCTTAAGCCAAAGAATCCTGTGGGAGGACATCCCTTGATCTTAGGATGACCATGGCTTGCTATGGTCGATGCTTATATCAGATGTCGTTCTAGTGACATGTATATTTCCCATGGAGATTCCAGGAAGAAGGTCACCTTGTATCCACCTGCTAGATCCATTTAGGAGCTTCGAGAAACTTTATGGTTAGACTATAGTAGTGATGAGGAGACTCAGCCTATTTCCTTGATACATCCGAATGTTGAGTTCTCGCAGGAGGGTGAGATTCAAGACTTCCTGAACAATCTAGATGCCATGCCCAATTTTGAGTCATTTTTTCATATTTTTAGGAAAGATATGACTCTCTACCTCCCTCGCCACCATCTCTAGCGACACCTCTGTGTACTCTTGAGCCTAATACCACTCTTGTTGAAATTAGTCTAGGGAAATCCTTCAATATTAGTTCTGAATTGGATTCTACCCAGCAAGAGAAAATTGTGAATTTGCTACAAAACCATCTTAATGCCTTTCCATGGGGCTATGAAGATATGAAAGGCATCCCTTCTAAATCTTATACCCACCATATCTATATTCGTGATGGACCCCGACCTGTCTGACAACCCCAAAGGCAAATGAACCCGGCTTTAAGAGATGTTGTAAAGGAAGAATTTCTAAAAATCTTAGATGGTCATTTTATCTATCCTATTTCTAATAGCCAGTGGGTCTCTCCATTGGTATTAGTCCCACAAAAAGATGAGACACGGTGCATTTGTATTGACTATAGAGAATTGAACAAATATACGCTCAAAGATTACTTCCCCCTTCCTTTCATCGATCACGTACTTGATACCCTTGTTGGTAAGAAGTATTTTCTTTTCTAGATGGCTTTGGTAGGTATAACCAGATACAGATTGCACTCAAGGATCAAGACAAAACCACTTTTACATGTACATGGGGTACATTTGCTTGCTGAATGCTTCCCTTTGGGTTATGTAATGCCTCGGATACCTTTCAAAGGGAGGTCTTTGCCATTTTTGCTGACCTTTAGTGTGTGGAAATATATATGGATGATTTTTCTGTGTTTGGTGATTCATTTTAGGAAGCCCTCAAGAATCTAGAAAAAATGCTTCTTCGCTGCCAAGAAGCTCACCTCGCCTTGAGTGATAAAAAATGCAGATTAATGTGCAAGGCAGGGGTGGTTCTTGGCCATCTTATTTCTAACAAAGGTATCCAGGTTAACCCTGCAAAAATAGAAACTATTTTGAGTCTTCCTATACCCAAAACTTAAATGGAAGTGAGAGGTTTTTTGGGACATCCAGGCTACTATAGGAGATTCATTAAGAATTTATCTAGGATAGCTACCCCCTTTTCCTACTTTTGGCTAAAGATAGTGAGTTTTATTGGTGCACAACTTGCCAACAGTCCTTTGAGACATTGAAGGAAAAACTTGTCCAGGCACAAGTTTTCAAAGGACCAAACGGGTCCCTGCCATTTCATATTTCCTCTGATGCCTCAAATTCTACTATTGGCACAACTTCAAGAAGAAGACAAACAATCATATGAAATTTATTTCAGTAGGAAAAACTTGTCACCCACTGAACTAAATTATATGGTTACTGAGAAGGAGTTTTTAACTATAATTTTTTCCATTAATAAATTCAGACATTATATTATAGGATATGAAGTATTTGTCCATACTAACCATTCTGCAATAAGATATTTGATGAATAAACCATTAACTAGCGGTAGAGTGAATAGGTGCTTATTATTGTTACAGGAATTTAATATTACCATTATTGATAGACAAGGAAAATCTAATGTAGTAGTAGATCATCTTTCAAGATTAAATAATCCTGGTGAATCCATTCCTATTGATGAAGATTTTCTTGACAAACATCTTTTTGCTATATCAACAAGATCCCCATTGTTCGCTGACATAGCTAACTATTTAGTCACTGGAAAATTACCACCTCGCTTATCCGCGCATGAAAAGCGGAATATCATACAGAAAAGCACTACATATTCCTGGATTCAAGGAGACATATTTTACACCGAAGCAAATCTCATTATCCGTAGATGTATAAGAGAGGAAGAATTGTTTGATATTTTAAAATCTACCCATAACGAACATTGCAGGGGTCACTTCACTAATAAGAAGACTGCATACAAATTGTTTTTAGTCGTCCTTGTTTAAGGATACCAAACAGTATTTCAAGCGATGTGACAGCTGTCAATGAATTGGCCAACCTAATCAAACCAATGACATGCCTTATGTCCTTAGGTTATGATTGAGCCTTTTGAAAAATGGGCCATTGATTTTGTAGAACCAATAAATCCAACGTCATTAAATAAAAGCATATTTTGGTTTGTACAGATTTCGTTACGAAATGGGTAGAAGCTAAAGATATTTCTTTTGCTACTGAAAGAGTTGTTGTTGATTTTCCTTTTACTGAAATCTTTACTAGTTTTTGTGTGCCTAGAGAAATTGTTTCTAACAATGGACTGCAATTTATTTCTAATTTGGTACAGGGTGTGATGGAGTAGTACAAAATACAACAGAGGAAATCTACACCGTATCACCTGCAAGCAAATGGTAAGGTGGAGTCCACAAGGTGATTGAGTCCATCCTCACAAAGATAGTAAATATTCACAAAATGGATTGGGCTGAGAAATTATCAGAAGCATTGTGGGCATACCAAATGACTTGGAGGAACAACACAAGACACACACCATATGAGCTGGTGTACGGGAAACAAGTCCTCTATCTAATAGAATTCGAAATCAAGACTTTCAAGACTGCAGTCTAATTGGGGCTAGATCTCTCCGAAGCACAACAATAGTGTCTTCTACAACTAAATGAGTTAGATGAATTTTGAAGGGATGTTGTTCAACAGAACATTTGGGTTCAATAACAATGCAAGAAGTGGCATGACAAGTCCATCCAGAAGAAGCAATTCCAACCAAGTGATTCACTGCTCCCTTACGGTTCTAGATTCAAATATTTTAAAGGGAAATTCTATACACACTGGATGGGACCCTATGAGGTGGTCAAAGTGTTTCAAAATGGAGCAATAGAGATCAAAACTATTGGTGGATGTAATTCTGTGTTCCTGGTAAATGGGCATAGATTGAAGGTATATTTTCAACCCCTTACTAAAGGAAATTTTATGGAGCAAGTCCAACAGAAATCCGAAAAGGTGTTGGTAGGTGGTAACACCAACTTGTTGAAGATTTTATTCTTTCTTTTCCTCATTAGAAAAAATATAATAATAATAAAAGAAAAAAATGACAATTCTTTTTCCTATAATTATGAAAATCAGTTGACTAACATGATTGTAAAAGGATTAACCTAAAAACCAGCATGCTGTCAGGAAGATTGAAATTTCAATAAAAAGGGAATGTTACTTGATTTTTAGATATGTTGTCTACCACCAAGAAGAAGTAGGTTCAAGGAACCCAACCATTACCCAAGTTTGGGGTAACTAGCATGGAAATTTGTATCCAAGTAAATGCTTAATTCCCACTGCAATTACTTTTTATGGCACCAGTGCAGGTAGACCTTGAAGATAAAATTATGCCTTTCTTCTATTTTCCTGTTTCGTAATTCCCACTATTTTCTTTTTCAAAATCCCAAATGAATTACTATCCTCTTTCTTCTAAAGAAAACTACCCTTACCCAATCTTGTAAAATCCCTCTATTTCCCTTGAATTTTTTCCACATCGCATTCTCGTTTACACCCCTTGGTGATATTGTTCTTGAAATCCCGTAGTAATGTTCCTTCCCATTCTTAAAATCACCCCTTTCACACTTATTTATTCCCTCATAAATTGATTGCAGAATTTGATGCAGTCAATCTAGAAGGCATGCCCATGAAACACCAAAGGATGGAGAATAACACTTTCCTTGTATATTGAGGCAAAAAAAAATTTCCAACTACAGAATTGTGTTCTATCAGAATTGTTATTTAGGTCAAATCCATGGTGCAAGATGTAGTGAAAGCAGTCAGTGCAAGCATGATGTAGTGCAAGTAGGATCAGTGTAGGAGTGCGGTCGACTATGGAAGCAAGTGTAAAAAAAATTCACACAGTAGAGAAGCGCCTTATGAAGAATGTTTATGGAATTTTATTACTCTATACATGAGTGGTTCCTGCACTGATAAATCATAGAATTATATATTTTAATTGATACTTTGTTTTATCATACTAACTTAGGAAAATTTTTAAAGTAAAAGATATATTGGGTTCTGAAATCTAATTTTTTTAATGGGTACTGAAATATGTCTTAATAGAATTATGAGGTAGACCGTGGGATAGTATAGGATGTCCAAAACTCATAACTCACCTCCCTTTGAACCAATCTCCTATCATTCATTCGTCATGTTAGCGTTATGACATAGGTGTTGTCCTTGACGGAAACTCATTCAGATGACAGATCACAGTTTAGGATCTCAGAATGAAGGAAAAGGAGATATACGCAGGTTCAACTTAAACAAGTCGTGTATACACGCAGGATCACCGATCAAAAGGCGCGTATGCATATCCATGCACTTTCATGCACGGAAAAGCGCATACATGTGGGAAAAATTATTTTTCTTCAATGGTATTTGGTCCTTGGTATTTGCACTTATGGTTTTGGACCATGATATCTCGTTTGAAGTATTGAACCCAGGTATTTGGACCCAGGTATTGGTTCTAAGTGGTTTTGGATCGTGGTATTGAGTAAGGCCTAAGACTATAAAAGGGGAAGGAGATCATTAGGCAATGGCATTCACTCAAGGATTGAAGATCTAGAATACTGGTCATTGCGTTATGGTGCATAGCTGGATCTGAATCAAGGAGGAACCTGAGTGCTAGAAGAAGGATAAGTTCTATTGATGGGTCAAGATCTTAAGGCTTGAATAGTAGTATCTTTGCGTGATTTTGATTTGTTATATTTGGCACATGACTTGATCTATAAATCTGATAATATGGGTATAACTGATGTCTGAATAATTGAAAAGGGTAAATTATCTTTTATAGATCTATATGCAGGTTCGACACAGCAAATGCGCGTATACACGCTGGTTCGGTAATTCAAAATAGCGTATACGCTGGTTTTCCTTAATACAAAAGCGTATGCACGCAGGTTATTCACCTTGAAGTAGCGTACATCTCATAAAATATGTTTTAGCTACTTCTATTTATTGTTGCAGTATTTTGGGTTCACGATTGGTGTCTAGTTACTGTTACCATATTCTGGTTACAACATTCAGAGAAGTGATTGTTTGATTCAGTTTTTGGTTGGTTCAAAGGATATTGGTTGATGTAGATATATTTGATGTTTGATTGATGTTATTGATGGATCCAGTCTAAAAATTTATGAAATGTGGTCCCTGGAAGAAAAGAGAAGGTTGTAGCCTTCTGCAGGTAGAAGCCTGCGTACTGGTATAAAACTTCACCAGTACAGAAATATTGTAAAAAGAAGTTTCTTATTAACAAGAAGATAGAGAAGCATTGCAGTAGGTGGTTTTCACCCACATTGGGTTTCCACCTTATATCTTGTGTTCATATGTGTGATGATCTTTTCTGTTTACTGCACCTGTTTATTGTTCTTACGATTAATGAAAGTTCTGATGCATTGATTAAAGATCAAATGGATTAATTAAATCTTAATTTTACAGGTTATACGCTAGTTGCTATAGTCATAGTTGCATGTATACATTGGTTTCCATATATGAAGTAGTGTATATCTAAGTTTGAAAATGAAAATTTGTTGACTTGAGAATACTAATTCACCCCCCCCCCCCTCAGTATTATTTCCAACAATTGGTTTCAAAGCAGGTCCTTCGGAAGAAGCTTGATCGCTTAAAGGAAGATCTATCATCATGAGAAACTACGAAAGGGAGGCATCCATCAGGCCACCAATCTTTGATGGGAGTAACTTCGTTTATTGGAAGGTAAGAACCAAAACCTATCTTCAATCTCTTGGTGTAGAAGTTTGGGATATCGTGGAAGGAGGATACACATTCCCATCAGCAACTCCTACATATACAGCTGGTAAAAAGCAGTATGAAACAAATGCAAAGGCTGTCAATACTCTATTGGGGAGTCTATCTCAATCAGAATTCGTCAAGGTTATGCAGCTCAAAACCGCCAAAGAAATATGGGACAAGATCATTCTAAGATATGAAGGAGACGACCAGGTAAAACATGCAAAACTACAATCTCTCATAATTCAATATGAAACTCTCAGAATGCACAATGATGAAAGTGTGGCTAATATTCTTACGTATAGATGAGATTGTTAATCGCATGAAAAACTTGGGTGAAAAGATAAAATAAGTTACTTTAGTTGAAAAAGTTTTAAGATCTTTGTCTTCTAAGTTTGAATCAAAATTTTCTGCCATAGAAGAAAAGCAGAATCTTCAGAGTATTACCATGTCACAGCTGCACGGAATCCTAATTGCTTTCGAAATGAGAAAAGGGTGTCCATCAGACATCATAGAAGCCACATTCAAAACTTCAAAAAGAGATTACAATGGGTCAGACATACGTCAGAAGGAGAGGAAGAATCAAACTTTGTCAAGAACCTTCAACGGGGCTCTAGAAGATTTACAGGTAAGCTACCTTTCAAATGCTTTACTTGTGGGAGATTCGGTCAATATGCAGCCAAATGTCCTCATAAAGATAAGCTTGATAAAGGTAAGGAACCAGTTAAATGGAATAGAAAACAGAATGTAAGTAGGAAGAGCTATTATACACATGAAGACAATGATGGACTTTCAAATAGTGATGAAGATGAACATGGTAATGATTATAGACTTTTGATGGCTTTTGAAGATGATGATTTCTTGGATGCTATAGATGAAGATGATCTCTATGAAGAAATTTCTAAACTTAAAATCTGTTTAGAAGAAAAGAGTATGATCATAGATACTCTGACTTTCCAACTTGCTGAAAGAGAAAAACATAATGAAAAGTTAGAATGTGAAATTGTGGGACTTAGAAAAGATATTGAGGAAACAAAAGCTCTTAATCTTAGATTTGCTAAAGGATCTGAAACCTTAGATGAGATTATAAAAGTGCAGTGATCTCCTCTAATCAAGACAAGACCTGGATATACTAAAGAAGCATCTCAAGCACAGAAGCCATCCACCTCCAAAAGTTATCTTGATGCAGCAAGAGAGGTGAACAGGTTGATAATCATCAGCAAAGGAATAAAGTAGATCACCAGGTAAATCAGGGTCAATCTACTTCAAGGATGAACATAGATCACCAAGTAAATCAGGGTTAATCTACTTCAAAGATGAACAGAAGCTACAACCAACCACAGGTAAATCATTCTCAATTTGCCTCAAGAATGAATGTCTATGGAAACTACAATCACCTGGACGGTAGATTTGATAATCGCAGGAATTTCTATAGTGGCCAATGTTTTTCATGTCATAATTTTGGACACAAAGCTGCTGAATGTGTTGCCTACAATACCATCATGACTCAAGAAGCATGAAATCAAAGGAGTGTGACTGGGATCATGAAGAGAACCTACAATAACTTTTCTGCTCTTGAAAATGAAATAGAATGCTCTATTTGTAACAACTTCAGTCATGAAGATTCTAAATGCAAGAGTAAGTATAGGAAAATATCTCAGAAGGAGCAACCTTCATTAGGTCCCAAAACATGGAGAAAGAAAGAATCACAACCAGAAAGATGTGGTATAGCCTTATATGCAGAAGGACATGAAAATCAGTGGTACATCGACAGTGGATGCTCGAAACATATGACAGGTGATAAAGAAAAATTTTAGTCATATAGTGCCTTAGAAAAGGAAAGGAAGGTCTCATTTGGAAATGATACCCCTGCTCTCATTAAAGGTAAAGGTTATGTTCTTTTGAAAGAAAAAGTCAAAGCTGGAAATGTGTGATCAAGGAAATGAGGTAATATTCCGATCAAATGGATGTATTGTTCGTGAGCTTGATACAGGAGAAACAGTGATCAAAGGCATAAGAACTCCAAATAATTTATACATACTCAAGGGAGGACAACAATAATGCTATCTAAGCAAGAATGATGAACACTGGCTATGGCATAGAAGATTAGGGAATCTAAGCTTCTCTTAGATAAGGAAAGCATGCAAATATCAGGCGGTTCATGATCTCCCTGACATCAGAATTCCAGACAATACAATATGCAAATCATGTCAGTTTGGTAAGCAAACTAGAACAATTTCCCTGAGAAGGAAGGATCAGCTAGTAAGCCACTTGAACTTGTCCATACTGATTTATGTGGTCCATCAAGGAAAAAGTCACCTCGAGGAGAAGAATACTTTATATTATTCATTGACGACTTTTCAAGGATGAGTTGGATAGGACTTCTGAAGCATAAAGACGAAGCTTTCAAAAAGTTCAAAGCTTTCAAAGCCTTGGTTGAAAATGAATCAGATCACAGAATCAAATGCCTCAGGTCTGATCGAGGAGGGGAATTTACCTAGGATGAATTTTTCGACTTTTGTGAAGAACATGGAATAAGAAGGGAATTCTCTACTGCAAGAACTCCTTAGAAAAATGGAGTAGTATAAAGGATGAACATAACGGTTCAAAAAATGGCTCGTGCCATGCTGGATGAATCTGGAACTCCTGCAACCTTCTGGGGAGAAGCTGCATTTTCTATTGTTACTATTCTCAACAAAACAAATGATCAGGTAAACAACACTCAAACTCCTCATGAACTCTGGTATGGTAAGACTCCTACGGTAAAAAACTTCAAAGTTTTGGAAGCAAATGTTACATCAAAAGGGCTGATGAAAATCTTGGCAAGTTTGAACCTAGAGCAGATGAAGGAATTCTCCTTGGTTACTCTTCCCGAAGTAAAGCATATAAGTGTTACAATAAAAGACTTGGAAAAATTGTTGAAAGTATTGATGTAGTGGTTGATGAAGTAGGTGACAATCCAAAGTAGATAAAAACTGAAGATTTTGAATATGAAGAGGACTATCCTTCAACTTCAAATCAGACTAATGATGAAGAATAAACCTATGAGGCACCAGAAGAACAGATAAGGATAGAAGAAAAGGCTCCATCCAGGTATGTACAGAAGAATCATCAAGAGTCTCAAATTTTGGGGCAGAAAGAGGCAAGTGTTCAAACAAGGAGAACTATAACAGAAGCTTCAAGCTATCTAGCATTGCTCTCCTCCATTGAACCACAAAATGTAAGCGAAGCATGCAAATATGAATGCTGGGTCAAGGCCATGAATGAAGAACTTGAGCAAATTGAAAAGAATAACACTTGGGAATTGGTTCCTAGACCTAATGATAAGAATGTCATAGGGACCAAATGGATATTCAAAAACAAACTGAACGAAAATGGAGATGTTATTAGAAACAAGGACATACTTGTTTGTAAAGGGTATGCTCAACAAGAACGTATAGGATTTGAAGAAACTTTTGCACCGGTTGCTAGACTTGATGCCATAAGAGTGTTCCTTGCTCTTTCTAGCTTTCAGAAGTTCAAAGTATATCAAATGGATGTGAAATCCACCTTTTTAAATGGAGACTTAGAAGAAGAAGTGTATATTGAGCAACCAGATGGATTCATCCTTGGAAATGATCCAAAACTTGTATGCAGACTTAAGAAGGGCACTCTTGGTCTTAATAGGCTCAAGGGCTTCGTATTATCGTCTGGACAAATACCTCCATCAACAAGGTTTTCAAAAGGATCAGCAGATAGCAATTTATATATAAAATTATAATTGATAATTCTAATACTTGTTGTGTATGTTGATGATATCATCTTTGGTGCAATGAAGAAGCCATGAGTCAAAACTTTGCTTTGGTGATGCAGAAAGAATTTGAAATGTCCCTGCTTGGTGAGTTGACATATTTTTCTTGGTTTACAAGGTCCAACAAAACAAAGACGGTATCCTTCTATCACAAACCAAGTACCTCAAGCAGATCTTGAAGAAATATGGCATGGAAGATTCGAAACCAGTATGTACCCCTATGGTAATAGGATGCAACCTCAGCGCAAATGATGATTCAACAGCAGTACATAAACCAACCTATAGATCCATGATTGATAATCTGCTCTATCTGACAGGTACCTGACCAGACATCATGCATGCAGTGGGAATAGTTGGAAGATTCCAGGCAAATCCAAAAGAAGCACACCTTCAGGCGGTTAAAAGGATTTTCAAATATCTTCAAGGAACACAAAACTATGGCATATGGTATCCTAGAGATACAGATCTCACACTTCATGCATACACAGATGCAGATTGGGCAGGAAGCGTGGATGGTAGAAAAAGCACTAGTGGTGGTGAATTATTTATGGGTTCTAGATTAGTATCTTGGTTCAAGAGGAAACAAAGTCAATTGCATTATCTATAGCTAAAGTAGAATATGTGGCTGTTGCATCTTGCTGCACACAACTCCTTTGGGTGATGAAAACTTTGCAAGACTTTCAAATCATTTGTACTCCATCTATCTCCATTTTATGTGATAATACAAGTGCAATCAGTATTTCGAATAGTCCATTCATGCATTCAAAGACCAAGCACATACCTATAAAATATCATTTTCTTCAGGAACAAGTGCTTGAACAAAAGGTCATATTGGAGTATGTTCCCTCCAAGGAACAGGTTGCTGATATATTCACCAAACCACTACCCAAGGAGACATTTGAATACCTCAGACAGAAGTTGGGAATAGTTGAAGCATCATATTGTTGTTGAAACTTATCTGTTTCAGAGAAAAGTAGTTGTACGTGAGTTTTATGAGGAGCATTCGTGTACATACACCAGTTTCTGTGAATACAGTTGCGTATATGTTGATCTGAAAAAAAACAATGGGCCAGACTTAGGTTGAAAAGAGTCTGACATGGGTCTGACAAAGACCATCTGCCATAGGTTCAAGGGGAGCATATACTTCTAATAATGCATTGTTAGCATTATCTTAGAAGATCTTGGTTCAATTTCACAGTTGTTTTTGGTTTCAGGTGGAACCGGTGTTGAGGGAGAACATGGTTGCTGGTCTGAATGATGATTGACAGATGATGTTGATGATAGTTGTTAATGACTATCATAGCCTTGTTGTAGATATTTTGTCTCTATGTCATGTATATCTTTTGTCATCAAGGTCATGTAACGACCTATTTTGGTTTCCCCACTATGCCTAGGATGGATGATGTAATTTTCTTATTTTATCATGTGTAAACTTTTGGTGTATCCCCACTTGGTTGTATGTATGAGTCTTTCGTGATAAGAAGGTCATTTATGATGTCTACAGTCATGTTCTTTCTTGTAGAACATCTTTTTGCAGACCTTGCCTACAGTTAGGGGGAGCATGGACAGCACAACAGAACAGAGACTTCAACATGTACTCAGGGGGAGCATAACCCTTTGCCCTTGAAGACAAATGGGGAGAATGACTTTGAGTGACTTCAGGTTGCCATCAAGTCCAAAGGGGGAGATTGTTGGCATTATGACACAGGTTTGGCACTATGACACAGGTGTTGTCCTTGATGGCAACTCATTCAGATGAAAGATCACAGCTTAGGCTCTCAGAATGAAGGAAAAAGAGATATACGCAGGTTCAACATAACCAAGCCGCGCATACACACAGGATCGTCGATCAAAAGGCGCATATGCGTATGCATGCACTTTCATGCACAGAAAAGTGCGTACATGTGGGAAAACTTACTTTTTAGTCCATGGTATTTGGTCCTTGGTATTTGGACCTATGGTTTTGGACCATGGTATCTTGTTCGAAGTACTGAACCCAGGTATTTTGACCTAGGTATTGGTTCTAATTCGTTTTGGACCATGGTATAGAGTAAGGCCTAAGACTCTAAAAGGGGAAGGAGATCATTAGGCAATGGCATTCACTCAAGGATTGAATATCTTATGAAGAGAAAAATCTAGAATACTGGTCATTGGGATATAGTGCATAGTTGGATCTGAATCAAGGAGGAACCTGAGTGCTAGAAGAAGGATAAGTTCTATTGATGGGTTAAGATCTTAAGGCTTGAATAATAGTATATTTGTGTGATTTTGATCTGTTATATTTGGCGCATGACTTGATCTATAAATCTGATAATCTGGGTATAACTGATATCTGAATAATTGAAAAGGGTAAATTATCTTTTATAGATATGTATGCAGGTTCGACACAGCAAAGGCGCGTATACACACTGGTTTGGTAATTCAAAATAGCTTATACGCTGGTTTTCCTTAATACAGAAGCATATGCACACAGGTTATTCATCTTGAACTAGTGTACGTCTGATAAAATATGTTTTAGCTACTTCTGTTTATTGTTGCAGTATTTTGGTTCAGTATTGGTGTCTGGTTACTGTTACTGTATTCTGGTTACAACATTCAGAGAAGTGATTGTTTGATTCAGTTTTTGGTTAGTGCAAAGGAGATTAGTTGATGCAGATATGTTTGATGTTTGATTGATGTTATTGATGGATTCAATCTGAAAATTTATGAAACGTGGTCCCTAGAAGAAAAGAGAAGGTTGTAGCCTTCTGTAGGTCAGCACCTATGTACTAGTACATCAGCTAGTACAAGAGCTAAGGGGATTGTAGCTCCCATCCAGGAGAAGCTGGAGAATGAGAGAATGTTGTAGCCTTCTGCAAGTAGAAGCCTGCGTACTGGAATAAGATTTCACTAGTACAAAAATATTGTAAAAATAAGTTTCTTATTAACAAGAATATATAGAAGCATTGCAACAGGTGGTTTTCACCCACATTGGGTTTCCACCTTATATCTCGTGTTCATATGTGTGATGATCTGTTCTGTTTATTGCACCTGTTTACTGTTCTTACAGTTAATGAAAGTTCTGATGCACTGATTAAAGATCAAATGGATTAATTAAATCCTAAGTTTACAGGTTATACACTAGTTGTTTTAGTTATAGTTGCATGTATACGCTAGTTTCCATATCTGAAGTAGTGTATATCTAAGTTTGAAAATGAAAAATTGTTGACTTGATAACATTGATTCACCCCCCTCTTCTCAGTATTATTTCCAACACATCATTGTCTTACCTCCTAACCCAAACATTATATCCGTTACACCTCCGCCGCATAAGCCTCTGCCATATCCAATCATTAGTGATCACACATAGCAGGATGATACATATTTGCACCTGAACCGAGGAGCCATTATTTTATCATTAAACATGATCAGTTGGATGGGACTAAAAAGACAAAGGATGGATGGACCTCCAACATAAAACTATCAGCAACCGTTGGTATTGCCCACTAAAATCCTTTTGAGGTTGAGACAGGGAATTGTGAAAAATTCAAACATGGAACCCATAAGGAATGAGCCATCATCCTTGAAGAAGATAGAATAGTTCGGAATACTGCAATAGTCTTGCACTATTGCATGAATCCATATTCCTTCCATTTTTGCAGAAGTTTGATGGCTTCGACATGGACGTGGTGCTGGAGTTTGTGAAGGTGTTTGAAGGAGGCCGAGCTAGGGTCAGCTCATTAGAATTCAAAGTCACATAGGAGTCCATTGTGTGAGCTACAGGCTTGCCAACTACATGGGAGAAGTGGTTCGAAAAGGAGCGGCCTGAAAAGAAGCGATGGTGTTGGTTTGTGAGTGACCAAAAGCTTAAAGTTAACTAGAAGAATGGGCTTCCGTAGAGTGCCATTCTTGGAAAATGGCTTGACCTCTTGTACATACTACATAAATTTGTGACCTACGAGGGACATTACACATTAGCGTTCATGTACCACGTGAGATTGTTGTTGCACTTTGAGTTAGGGAAACTTATTAATTTTCCTTACTACTTGCTCTGAAGTCTCGAGAAAATGGGGAAAGGTGTGCAGAGTGGGAATGCAAGCCAAGTCGCATATAAGCTATATCATCATGGGCTTATCACAATCCTCGTCAAGAAAGTGTTGGAAGAGAAGGGAGTGACCTCAAAGGCATTCCTGAAGGAGTTTTGGGTGAGGAGTGCAGCAAAGTGTTCTGACATGAGTACAAGCAAGAAAAGGAAGGTAGATACACTGTCCCCTACCAAGAAAAAGGGTAAAATCACGCTAGTAAAATCGGAAAAGAATTATGTCAAAGACAATCCACCCTCAGCAAAGAAAAGAAAAACTAGAACCTCGACAAGGAAGAAGATTGTTTCTCCATGGACGAATCAGTATCGGTCAATATCTCCAATTGTGATTATTGAATCACTTCAATTTTCACCTAAAGACCATAACCTTTCAGTGCTTGTAGATGCAGCGGCCCACACTGTGGTAACAAAGAAAATGTGGAAAAGAAAGGCGACATACTGTTGGCCACCCTTGTAAATAGATTAAGAAAGAAAAAGATGACACTGAGTGCATAAGAAGTTCAGGTAGAGGGTCACGAGGATGATGAGGAACAACACTTGGAGACCCTCAAAAATTTCGATGAACAAGACATTGTAACCCTTAATGTTTTTGATGAACAAGGTACTGAAGCCCCAACTGGTTTAAATGAATAGGTTGTTGAATCCCCTGAACTATTGCAAGAATAGGGCATTAAGAAACCTATGGAGTTAATCGTGCAAGGTACTCAAACCTTTGGCATGAAGGCTGTGGAGGGAATCAAAACCCTCGATGATAAGGAAACCTCGGGCGCAGAAACTTTTGGCAATGTCATAATGCAAACTTTAGACAACCTTATTCTCGGAAATGATGGGACATGCTTGGAGTCCATTGCAGAAAAGGTATTTAGACCAAAGGATCTAAGAATAGAGCCCTCTACCCTCTATCTCAATAACCAAATACTGGAACTAGAGCAGCAATTTCATGACCTGGAGGCTTTGAACAAGGTCATGAAGGAGAAAAATTGGCAAAAGCAAGGTTAGGTAGAGCTGCTCGCAGAAGTAAAGAAGCAGAAACAGTAAGTGAAAGTATGGAAGTATCAAGCTTCCAAGTCCTACAAACACCTCAAGAAGGTGACTAATCAACTAAAAAGAGCGTGAGGTAAAAAGCCAGAGGTAGTGAAAGCAGGGATAATTATTGAAGTATAGGATTGAGAGTTGGCCACCCATTTTTGAAGATTTTTTGCAGAAGCTAACATGTTGTGTGAGGACACACAATAACATAGGGATGGGAGGATGTTGGTATCCAAAATTTCTCTATTTTTACCCTATTCCCATAAGCCTTAACCTTTGTGTTATCTCTATTTAACCCTCTCATTCCTACACTAGTCTAAGATAATCATCTATTCCTACATATACTTCGTATTTCATAATTAATATTTATTAATTAATTTACATAGATTTCATACCTTTTAGTATCTCTTGTAACTTATGTTTAACTTTCCTAAAAGTAATTTAAGAACTAAGTGTTAATAATTATTTAGCGTGATCAGTGCAAGTAGATTCATGCACCGCCAACGAGTTGCTCTATGATCTTCGTGATATTCCACATGGGCGTTTTGATCCATGACTCCTAGTTTGGTTGTGGACTATCTGAGGATGGACACTGGTTGCATATAGTCAGGGACGCTTGCTAAGAATATTGTCTACAGCTAGCAAAGTTCGTGTTTTATTATAACCATCAGCTGGTTTTTAAAAGTTCGTTTGTTAGTCCGTTCAGCTGAAAGGCTTGAATAGGAAATGACTGTAGTTAGCAGAATATGGCTAAGGCCAAGAGGGTGCATATAATGCAGACCGTAGGTAGAGCCAAGCTAGAAGAGCGATCTCTGAGTTGTAATTTTTTTTACTTTGTAATTTTGTATAGCCCTCGGTTCTTGGCTGGACTCGCACCATCATGTATATTTTCTGATCAAGTTAATGCAAGGAACATGCCTTGTTTCCTTCACCCTGTGTTTAATTCCTATTTCATGCGTGATTAAGTGCTAAAGTATTTCCTAAATGAGAAATGAGTTGGTTGGCTAGGGTCCAGCCAACCCAGCTCGTTTACCCTTGTGCTTTCACCATTTAAAAATTCCATGTGATCAATTATTCATTTGCAGTTGTGTGGCTTTGATTGCTCTTATGTTTTTTCAGAGTTCTGAGTTAAATTCATTTCATAGTCAATCGTGAACGAATCAATAGTTTGGAAGTTTAATTAAGTTTATTTCTTTCTTTCAATTTCTTTCCTGCAAATTACTTTCTTGCAATTTCCTTCCTGCAATTTTTGTCTTAGTTTGCCTCCACTTGGGTCATACAAGAAGATTCTTCCTGTACCAGTGCATGTAGTTTCTTGCACTCCGATTTTACTTTACAACAAGCGTTACGTTCCTTTTCCTGCTTATAATTTCATTTATTCCTGCTAGCAAACTTATTGTCGATTCAAGTAATCATTCTCAATGTTAGGAATTATACTTTTGAAGGATCTTTACATGAATTAAGAAAGAACATTATTACAAACACCATACTTCATATTTGCAGTTTATGTCTTAAGAAAAAGGAACATAAATGTTATAAGTGAATTGTTGAAAGTTAGTTGATGCATGCAAATTACTGACTGTTGCTTGATTATTTCGAATTATTTTTTCTTATGAAGTTTACTTTCATTGCAAATTTCAGTTAATCAAAGCATTCTTTTTCACATACAATTTATCTTAGAATCTAGCTTGCAATTGCAATTCTTTTCAACACATTTTTTAATTCTTTCGAAAGTAAATTGGAAACTTTGGTGAAGGAAGCTCTATCTCATTGCAAGAGCTGGTCTCTTGTCACAAGAACAGAGTTCTCTAAGCCTTCAGGCTTAGAGCACCTCCATCAAGACATAAGTCTTTAGTAAAGAAGGTAAAATATACTTTTTAACATAAGAACTGTACCTGCACTAGTGCAAGTAGATTTTAATAGTACAAGAACAGTTTGTTCGATGTAGAAGGGAGATCAATTGGGAAACAGATCTTGCAAGGGCCCACCTGGTAAATTGTTAGCCATCTATACTAAAGATAAACATAGTGTTTGATTTAAACATTTAAGATTGCTTCTAGTTGTGTCAAAGTTCCTTTACTTGATTTCCTTGCAAATTATTCTTTTACATTCCAGCACTAGAATTTCTTTGATGTCGATTGTCTTTAAGATTGTTTTCTGTCCGATTCTACAAAATTTCATTAAAGAAGTAGGATTAGGAATAGAAAAATTTCATACCACTTCTGACATTGCCTGTGCTTCGTCTCTAAGTTTACGAAACCTCTAGGTTGACAATTAAGTGTTGAGGAGTTTGCTTAAGTGCAATTCCTCCACCCAACACTATTCAACAAGTATCATGGTGATTTTGTCACCTACTATGCCTCCCATTAACTAATTTAAATATGCACACATGTTCAAGTTGACTCAAACACAAAACACAAAGAATAACACCCAAATTCATAGAACATAGGTCTCACCAATTAGCTCCATAATTCACTCAACTTCCTTCTGTCATGGTCCACATCTCCACATTGTTTGTAACAAACATGAACACTGTAAAGAATAACAACCAACCAACCAACCAGTAGAAGGAGAACTTAATCAAGAATATCCCCTATGACTTATATATTGTGCATACATATACTTTCTTCTATGTCCCTTAATTTTCTAAAGGACCATAGTCTCTCTTGGCTTCTCCACGTACCAAGGAAATGGGCATTGCCTCATGCTTCCACCACCCCAATCAAATCGCATAATTGAATAATGACCTGTCTACTCTTAGGTAATCACATAATATACAAAATTGGTCACGGTTTCACTTCAATTGGCCATCAACTGAATTCTGAATTTAAATTTTCCAACTTTAGTCATTTAAAAGCATTTTCTAGTGTTCATAGAAATTCTACTCAGTCATTCATGGATTTCACGTTGGCATAGAGAGTCATAACTAATTTTACAAAAATAGGGAGAGGTGAGCATGTTACATTCTTGCTTCATTTATGGGGCTCCATATTCCCTCTAAGCCCTCACATAACGATACTTGTCCCTACTAATCCCTACGATTTAACTCAAATTTCGAGCGAAAGAACTAGTTGTATGTGGAATTTAATTTTTCATCCATGGACAACCCATGTTAAATACTTTCAATGGAGCCCACTATGCAAAAAACGAGAAATACATGAAAAATGTGATTGCAATCGCATTTTTTCATGTATTTATCATGTTTTGTAGAGCAGGATCATCGAAAGTATTCAACATGGGTACTCCTTGGATGTGAATTAAGTTTCACATCCAACGACTGCTCCTACTCGAAATTTGAGTAAACTCGTAGGAAGATAAGTTGAAAATACAAGTTGAATTTTTTTTCTTTTTCTTTTTGCACTACAAAATTTGATGAGGTAATTTAATCTTATTTTATTATTTCTACTATTATTTTATAATTTTGCTTAGGGGGGCCATTTTAGACCTTAATCAAAAACATTTGTGGAATTTTAAAACCCTAGTTGGTGGCTATAATTTCTTATCTTGTTGGATCCCCTATAACAACCTTGGATAGTCTTACTTGTGCTATCTTGTACTAAGCTATGGTGGCTAAAGCTACAATAAATGAAAGATAGCTTGTATGCCCATAAAATCTAATATTTGCCTAAGATGATCGGGTGTCTAAAATAACACATAATAAAAGAAAAACATAGATAGATATCACTATAAAATAAACAAAGAAATATACATGATTTCCATAAAGAAGGAATGTGGTTTTGAAGGTTGAAATAACATATAATAAGAAGGAATAATAAAATTAACTAGGAAAATTGAAGAGATAGGCCAATAGTGTAAACTTTTGTCCCTAATTAGGAGCCCAACACCAAAAGGACTAAGAGAGTCAAACCTAATATGGTTTTGAGATTTTAAACTAATTTTTAATTTGGATAAAGCTTGAATTTATATAATATATATTATATACAAATATGGTCTTTATTGGGAAGCCAACTTTAATATGGAAATATTGAAACGTAGAAAATTCCTCTTGCACTAGAGGATGAGAACTCATTTGGTAAATTAAATATCTTCTAGTAAATAATAATTCTTGACATTATCACTTTGATAATTTGTTTAAGAAGAAAACAAAAAAAAGTACAGGAACAAAATAATTAAGAAAATACTATAATTCAACAATTATAATTGGCATAAAATAAAATGTGAAAGGAGAAAATAATGAATGAACATATTATTAAAGATTTAATTTTTTTTTCTATATGATTCTAGTATAACTTCCCAAAAGTAATTATTAAATTATCTATTATATGAACCAAAATATATTTTAAATATTTGCACGATCTTTTATTTCTTTTGTTTTAAAAGATTAACAAAATTTTAATATTTAGAATAAATCATTATTATTGTATTACATTTATAAAACTAAATAATTAAACAAGAAAATTAATTATTAACAAAAATTCAATTGATGAAATTGATAAATAAACTATAAAAAATTACAAGCATATAACTAAAACATAAATTCATTTCTTTATTTAATAGTTTATTTGCAATACTATATATATATATATATATATATTATAAGCTCTAAGGGTTAGTCTATTGGTCAAAATCAGTGCTTTGCCATCGAGAGTCACAGGGTCTATTCACCCTGAAGCCTTGGGGTTAGGCCTTTTTTCTTTTCTGTGGACATAGCATCACCCGTTGACTAGAGTGTCCGTGAACTACTCTCAAATATATATATATATATATATATATATATATATATATATATATATATATATATATATATATATATTAAAATTTATTCAAAAAAGTATACTTCGAATTCAAACAAATTCATCCATGGGGTGAGTATAATTCACATTTTATCAACGTCAGTTGGTAGCATTAGGTCCTTTTTAGGAGAAGAGCACCAAGAGGAGAAGGAAGGAAAGAAATCAAAGGAAGGCAAGGATCAAGAAAGGAAAGTTTAGATCAAACAACATTAGTAGGAAACCTTGGACGTAACAAATTGCATGTATGATTTCCTAGCAGGTTTTGGCATGCATGGAATATGCATGTGTGTATTTGTTTCTTTGATGTTGGTGGTGTTATATGAAATCTACTAATGTGGACAGAAGTATCTTCCCTAGACTTTATGGCCTAGTCTAGAACAATAGAAAGGAAAGAAGCTAATTTTTTCCCTAAAGTAAATGGACAATAGCATGAAGCCTACCTAGAATCCATCATAATATTCACTCCTCTCTTGGCTTGTACACTCAAATCCTAGCTCTGATTTCTATAATTAGAACTGGCATAGTTAAATAGCACAAGCCAATGATCTATGACATCTATTTAGGAACATCCAATCACTTCATTCAATGGATCAACATGGCATTGAAATACATCAAATCATAACATCACATATAGCAAAACAATGAACTCTTTGTATTAATAGAAATGGAGAGAGTTAAAACTAAATATAAGAGTTGATCTTGTAGGAGGTCTTCTCCACGTTGACTTATCCTTCCTTGCCAAAAAGTGTACCTCTATGTCACCCTAATGTCTGGCATAATGACTCTCAGAGTAGCATCATAAGGGTAGAATCTATCTCCGAAATCCAACCCCTGGCTTGTGGATGGCAATAAATATATAGGAGAGGATGGTAAGTTAGGAATTCTTATTAATTTACCAATCTAGGCTTGAGATAAACTCTTTATTTGAGGATGAGATCAATGGATAAGGGGTGAAATATCCAAGGTATGATAGGATAGGATTCAAGACTTTTATCCAAGATAAATGGTTGAAACAACTCCTGAAAGCTTCTGAAAGAGGAAGCTTCAGGATTCTTTTTATATTTCCCAAATTTCTAGAATTAGCACACCCCCACCAAGGGGAAACCTGCCAATGATCAACATAGGTCCATAGAGGGCCAACTACTGGTGAATGTTGGTCCCTAAAGGGCGAGGGTGAGTTGGGCCTAAAAAACACTTAAATGAAGTAGTTTAAGGGATTTGTGTAGGGATGATGACAAGGTATTGAAGCATGTGAATGATTTGGTTTAAAGTCCTATTGACTAGATGTGAGAAAATGACCTATAACAGATTTCCTCCTAAATTGAAAGGTTAGAAATGATAGCTAATGATTGAAGTGCTTTACATTGTGATATGTCAGGATCAAGAAAAAATGGTGAGACCATTATTTGTTACAATACATTTACAACATGGAATCTTTCCTTAGGGAGGCATACCCATATTCAACACACGAGCTAATATTACATGTACAATGATAGAAAAACATTTCCACTGATGAAAAAGGGTGGACTGATGACTGGATGATTGTCGGTATGACCATAGCCACCATACTTTATACTCTTGTATTAATCCTGAAATAATAGCCCAGATGATGAAACTAGATATGGGGTCTTCTATCTCATTCAATTGACCATTAAAAGGACGAGTCAAACCATGCAAATTACTAGCCAATGATGTAAGTAGGTAACATATGAAAGAGAAACCATTGATGATGTTAATGGCTCTTAAGGTTCTAAAGTACAATCCATATGGTGTGAATAAATGAGTTGAAGTTTAACAAAACACGGAATCTTTCTGTTGAATGCCAATGATGCAAACCTATCACTAAGAGTGAGTAAACTTGGCATTCATGTATGCAAGCACCAAGGTATTTAAGGGAGTTTCTAAGTCAACTTCCTGGATAATGAGATGATGTCGACAAGAAATGACCCATGGTAGGAGGGCCTTGATGTATCCCCCATCAATGACATGAAATGGGTATCATGATTTGAGATAGAATGATGTTAATACTAAACTGGATCAGGAGCAACATACATGGAATGAAGGATTAGGAGTGTTGTAGCAAGGATTGATTGAATGACTTCTCTTGAATAGATCGGTGGCATGGAATTGAGTTGGAAACATTGACCCAAAACTAAAAATGGGGCCTTTGAAATGGTATGATGAACCAAAATACAAGTAGATTTCCGAACCCAAAAATGACGGAGATGAAGTGTAAGATTGTTATGTTGAAGAGAAACTCTCTACCATTAACAAGTGGAGTACCCTGTTTTCCCAATTCCCCCAACCATTCTGGTCAACAAGTCTTTATTTTTTAAAAAGCTTGAGGAGGATACAAAATTATTCATCTGTAAGTTCATCCTTCGGATGAATACCTCAAAGTATGTTTAAAGAACCTAGAGAAGGAGTGGCTTGGTATGGTCATGATTGACGAGTCCATCAATGTCTGATGTTTTTATGAGTCCAATAAAGGTGAAGACACAATGTCTTTTTCATGTTTAGAGAGTTAAAAAAATAAGCATAAAAGAAAACTCCAAAGGTTCATTTTCGTATATAATTCTTTGAGTCTAAGAAGGTAGAAAAAATTTCCCAATAGAACCTCTTAACCATGGTTGACTAAGGTATACTTTTTTCATAAGTAATCTATCGCAGTTTGGAAAAGGGTTAAATGTTGGAAATAATACTGAGAGGGGGGGGTGAATCAGTATTATCACATTAATAAAACTTTTTCATCTCCATAACCAGATTCATATATGCTACTTCCACAACTTCTTATGATTAAGTTAATTGATCTTCAATGGGTGCATTAGAACATTATCAACCATATTATCAGTTAACAGATGCAGTAACATAGAATAGATCATCACACATAAGGCACACACATGAACACCATGATATAAGGTGGAAACCCAATGCGGGAGAAAACCACCTGCTGCAAGTCATCTCAATCTTCTTCTTAATAAGAAAATCCTTTTACAATATTTTGTACTGGTGCAGCCTTATACCAGTACGGGAGCTACAACCCCCTTTGCTCTTGTACTAGCTGATCCATTTACTAGTACGCAGGCTACTACCTGCTACAATGCTCCAAAGATTTCCTTTAGCTCTTGTACTAGCTTAGATACTAGTACGTAGGCGCTGACCTACAATCTTCTCTCCTCCAGCATTTCATCAATTTTCATACTGGATACACTGAAGCACAACACATAATCTGAAAGGGCCACATTTCATCCAATTTTCATACTGGACCCAATAACTATATGAAGCTCATAATAAAACAACCTTCTGAATCACCCAATCACTAGATCAATACATATACAATGAGAGTCATCAACCAGATCTAGTTCATCGTATCACATAAAGATATAATCAATCACTTTTCAGACTGCTGTTACCAGAACATGATATCAGACATCAGACATTACTTCAAAACCCAGATCATAGTAATGATAGACATGTACAGCAAAGTAGATCTCAAGAGAGGTACGCAGCTTCACCCATATAACAGCTGCGTATAAGTACGCACTGTATCCAACTGCATCCCTGCGTATGTGCGCACTGCGTCTCACAGTCTTCCTGCGTACGTGCGCTCTGCGTCCAATGAGCTGCCTGCGCCCCTCCGCAACTTCAGCGTTTCTGGTCCTGCGTATCTGCGCACCTGCAATGCTTCTGTGCCTGCGTATCTCCGCACTTATCTTTCACTGGACCTGCGTACCTCCGGGTATAGATAATTTCGAGACTTCAAGAACAACCCAGACAGTCAGATCTACAGATCTGAACATGCGCCGAAGAGATCTCAATCCATCAGTAGATTCGCCTTATTTAGATCTAGACATCTCTCATAACCCATCACTAGAACTTCAGATCTAGCTTCTTAAGATATTCAACCCAAAACACGTGCATCTAAGCCAAATGATCTCCACTTCTTTATATAGGCAAGCTCTTCCTTAAATCGAGGATCATGGGGCTCAATAATAATAATAAAATAAACAATACCGCGGGCCAAAACCATGATAACCCAATATTGTTGGCTTAATACCATGAGAAAACCCCATGTGTGGGCGCTTAACTGTCTTGAAGTGTGTGCACTGGGGGTACGCACCCCATGAACTGGATAACTGCGGGTATGTACGCACTTTATGTAACACTGGCCTGCGTGTACGCATCTAATGTAAGGTGTACCTGCGTATCTCTTATTTTCTCCAATATTTGATAGTTGATCATCAATCTCTGCTACTGTCCTGTTGTACACAAGCTATGCTATTGTCCTGTTGTATAGTGATCCATCACCTGAATAGGTTGCCATCAAGGACAACACTTTAGCCATAATGCCAACAATCTCCCCCTTTGGACTTGATGGCAAAGCTTACTTGTGAACTGCCATCTGATCTCTTTTTGTTGTCCGGTAACCCATGCATTCTATCACATCTGATATATCTGCTGAATGTATACAAGTGAGATGATCTTCTATGAGAGGGTTGCCATCAAGTACAACACATGCATCATAATGCCAACAATCTCCCCCCTTTGGACTTGATGGCAACAACACCGAATCACTCTCCCCCTTTGACATCAAGGGCAAAGGGTTATGCTCCCCCTAAGAACATGCTCTTCGTGACTATAAACCAGATCTTCTGAAGTCTCTGAATGAACTCCCCTTTTGTATATGCCATGGTGCTCCAATCCGATAATGCTTTTTCTGAAAGCAAGCTGAGATGTCTGCTCTGCTATACAGTGCTGCTCAAGCTCCCCCTGACTGTAAGAAAGGTCTGCAAAAGATGTTCTACAAGAAGAACATGACTCTATATATATCATAAATGACCTTCCTATCATCAAAAGACTCAATACATACATCCATCACCCAACCAAGTGGGGATATACTAGAAAATGACAACTAAGACCATTACATCATTCATCCCAGGCATAGTGGGGAAACCAACATAGATCGTTACATGACCTGAAGAGATGACTACAATAGAGACACACTATTACATCATGAGAAAAGACCAATCACCTAAGATAGATATCAGCAGCAACACTGTATGATTTGCTTCATAGTATCTGTCAACAGCAACTAGACCAGCAATTTGCATGAATCATCAATGTATGTCCTCATCAACTCATTCTTTTGCATAGAATATAGAATCATTCTATCATATGTGAGAAATGCCATAGCCATCCAGATCTGCATGGACCATGTATCATCAATAGGGAAGATCTGCATCAATCAACATATGCACGAAACAACTTATCATTATATGGGTAAGAACTCATCATCATCATATCTCCAGCAATGCAACCTTGAATAGTCATCCATGTATCCAGCCAACAATCCTCATCCATATATGTGCCAAGAACAATAAAGACTCTATGCAAACACCATTAGAGAATCAACCTCCAATTTGATCATGTGAATAACTCATCACCATAGCAAGATGAATCATAAGCATTGTTACCAAGGACCATAATGCCAACAATGCATTAAGAACATATGCTCCCCCTGAACCTGTGCCATCTATCAGATCAGATCATGCATATCAATAAGAAGAGTCATCCAATAAATGCCTTAAGACAGGTACGTAGTTTTTCTTTATCTATCCCGCGTAGACACACACTTCACGTTCTGCTCTCCCGCGTACACCCGCAGATATTCTTCTGTTGTCCTGCGTACATACGCAGACAGTCTTCTACTGCGCTGCGCACACTACGCACCCAAATGCACTATCCCGCCGCGTACTCCCACAGTAGTTACGCACCCAAATGCACTATCGCGCCGCGTACTACTACAGTAGGTATGCACCTGAACCCACTGATGCTCTGCGTACCCACGCACAGAACCTTCGGCGCTTCTGCGTACCTACACAGCTCGACTTCTTCTTCTCTGCGTACCCACGCGGAGGAACCGTAAAACACCTGCGTACCTCAGATTAGGGCTGAATTGACAGTCCACCAGTATGCCACAGAAAGTCAGATGCCCAGTTCTGCCAGATTCATTTCCAACTCCACTTTGCCTACTGCCTTCCTTCAAATACTCATATACGCGATTATGCAGTATCCAACTCGCGTATATATGCAACTTCCCTTTAAGGAATTTGCATATGAGATTCAGGACACTGAAGTTTTGTACCTTCAGCTCCCTCTGATTCTGGTATGTCTGTATG
>APFE030309992.1:52676-63060 GCA_000404065.3 Pinus taeda
GGATAACTGCGGGTATGTACGCACTTTATGTAACACTGGCCTGCGTGTACGCACCTAATGTAAGGTGTACCTGCGTATCTCTTATTTTCTCCAATATTTGATAGCTGATCATCAATCTCTGCTACTGTCCTGTTGTACACAAGCTCTGCTACTGTCCTGTTGTATAGTGATCCATCACCTGAATAGGTTGCCATTAAGGACAACACTTTAGCCATAATGCCAACAATCTCCCCCTTTGGACTTGATGGCAAAGCTTACTTGTGAACTGCCATCTGATCTCTTTTTGCTGTCCGGTAACCCATGCATTCTATCACATCTGATATATCTGCTGAATGTATACAAGTGAGATGATCTTCTATGAGAGGGTTGCCATCAAGTACAACACATGCATCATAATGCCAACATTAAACTTAAACTAAGTAGATGTCCTTACATTTACTTTAATGAGTTTGAAAATACAAGTGCTCGACAATATTTTTATATTTTGGGAGTCTGAAAAGAGCAAAAAGAGGATTCCAAGGGCCTCCTTTTTTGGGACTTTACAAAGCCCAAAAAAGTGATAAAAGTATGCTCTTTAGTCAAAATGATCTGTTCAAAACACTACAAAATATGTCAAATAGCTATCGACCTGCTCAAAATTTCACCAAAGGATTACAAATACATGTTTACTGATAAAATTGAATCATAACTAGGTCAAAACATTAAATACAAATAAAATAATGGAAATAAAGACCTTAAGTAATCAAAATGACAATTCATTTTTACCATTTCATATTTACATTATGATGTTAGAGTTTTGAGCAATTTTTCCCCTCAACCTTCTACAGATAATTGCGATCAATCTAGTGGACCATTTCAAGCATTGTCACTTCTAGGTAAGAGTTAAAACCTTTCTCTTTTATTTCATGGTGGAATTTTGTGATTTCATGCACATTTTTTGGGTTTTCGAAGGTCCTAGGGCTCAAATATTTCGCCCTTCGATCAATGCACCCTCATAAAGTGGAAAGGAGTGTTGATTCTAGTTGAAATACACTGTAGTCATAATTGCAATGCATTGTCTCCCCTTGAGGGGGTACGTTGGACACAACTCTCAAGTTTTTTATGCTAGTTCCCTTCAAAATTTGTCAAGTTTTTTGCATGGAATGAATCCTAATGAGTCAACTTTTGATGTTTCCGCTCTTCATTGGAACAAATTTGCCTTAATATGGATGGAAAGAGAACATGAAGAATAAGATATGAATGCAGGAAATGACCCTCCAGATATCCAGGCACTAAAAAACTATGGGTTACTGAAAATTTTCTGCCTTCCTGGTATGAGGCAACATATGGAGCTGCTAGAATATCTTGTACAATCATGGGATATTCAAACTCGGGAATTCAGATTAGGAGCACATTTTCTTGAGATAAAGATAGAGGAAATATATTTTTTGGCTGGTTTAGCTATGAGAGGTGCGCACATATCCTTTGTAGGTGGGAGAAGGGGTGGAGAGATAGCCAAGAGATATATTATCACTTTTTGTAGACCTCGAGCCCAACCAACTAAGGATGGGAAACTCAACATAAAATATGTGATACGATTGTATTTAATAACAATCCTATTCATTATTGTCAGATTGCATGGAAACTCTACACTTCACATAGGTAATAGATCATACAAGCAGTATGCCCTAGAATGGATAAAGCAAACAATTTTCAACTCAAGTGAGGGAATATTAGTCAAAATGAAAGAGAAGCCTAATAAAGCAAGAGATGGACGATTGAAATTTTTTGGCTATGGTTTGATATTGACCTCCTTTTCTTTAGATCGGATTCCATTACTACAACCCCAACATATCACAGTTGAGCCCATTGATCCAAGAGTTCCACTAATGAGTAAGTGGATAGATCTTATGTCCCAACATGTAGGTCCACCAGCGATTAGTTTCACACTAGTCTTATTCAGACGGATGCAGAGGTAGTTCATTACGATAGATGATTATCCATACTCAGGGATGGAATTTCGTGTAGACCCTGAGCTCGTTCTTCTTGAGGGTGAGAACTGGGGTGCTATCGGTAAGGTATTTCAACAATTTTTTATTTTAAGTTTTATAATTTTTTTGTGTTTTTGATGTATCCAAGACTAAACTATTAATTTTTTCATGCAGATATTGGGCCTATTCAACCTATGGTTGCTTCATATCTCCAACATGTGGCAAACCCACAGCACGCAGTAGCACCAATACAAGTTGTTGTAGAAGTTTGAGATGTACTATAGGACCTCAATGTAGTCGAGACCCTAACAGAGGTGGAATTCCACATGGTGTTGATGACACCACGATTGACCATCTTCCTATGTGACTTCTCACTATTGGAGTGCTAATCCGTATTGGTCAGCTACTATGTACTATAGCTCATGTAGTGGAATGTTCTCATGAGCACTAAGATTAGTCCACTAGGAGGCTTATAACTATATTTCCATGTAGGTTTTGATATGATGGGTCATGTGGCCATATGTATCTCAGGCACAAATTTTTTAAAACCAAACTTTTATATGTAAACTATAATTATTGTATCTTATGTTTCTATCATCACTTTTAGTGGATGTGATGTTTATTAAAATTTATTTACATATGTCACAAATGTCTATCTAAAACATGATTATCCAATGCATATGTGAATGTGCTTAGATTTCTAGAAATATGTTGATATTGGATGAAATCTAAGTGCCTTTATAGAAGGTGAACCATTAAGAACATGTGAAGTATATTTGAGCTTCTAACTGAATAAACCTTAGTAAATTATAGTAGTACAAGTTGTGAGTCAAGTCTTATGACTAAACGACAGATACCATATGAAATATCATTACATAATAGCTTGACAACTACTTTATACTCATCGATGTTGTTGGTAGAGAGACTGATGCAAATCCCTTATAGAATCACCAACTTTACGTCTGGAGCAAAGATAACCCATGTTGTGGAATATAGGTTATGAGAACTATGACTAGCATGATCAACATAACCAACATATGGTTCAAAGGACGTTTACATATGCAAACCAAACATAAACAGGATCAACAAAACTGTAGGAAACTCTGAAGAGACACACTACAAACACACTCAACACGCCTATATAAATTATGTACAGAATTCACTATGAAAAAAATTAATCATAGTATTTATTATGGTACAACCCATTTCTAGGTTGTGCTAGTAGAACTCAATCAAAATTGACTAGCTCATAGGCCCCTTTAGAAAGAACATGCTTGATAATGTATGGAACTAGCCACATGTGTTGGAACTTTCCTGTTCCTAATTTATCAAACTCTTGGTCCTAATTTAGAAGGCACAACACTTGGGATATTTTTCATATTTCACCTTGATATGTTTCTTATAGGCTTCATTAGCCATGGAGGCATCTCGTTGACTGTCATCTAGGCACACTAGATGTAAGAGATGTTCCTCTTCTACGAAAGTAGGAGGAAGAAGTTTTACAACAAGTTTCAGTGATGGAATTTCCCACTCAATCGAAAGAATTGTTTCTAGACAATAAACCAATTGGAACGGTGTAAATCCAATAACAATCCTAATAGAGGTTTGGTATACCCATAAGGTAGCATAAGGAATGAGATGCCAGTCTGATCGATGGACCCCTATCATACGGTGAAGCATCATTTTGAGAACTTTATTAATATCCTCAACTTTCCTATTAGCTTGAGGGTAGTAGGAAGTGGAAATTTCATGGGAGAGTCCCAACTTGGAAGTTAGTTTAGACATCATGTGATTGTTAAATTGTTTCCCATGGTTCGTAATTATGGCTTCCAAAACAAAAAATTGTGCGATGACATGATTAAAGAAAAAATATGTAGTTGTTTCACCAGTATTCTTAAATGTAGGCATCAGCTCTGCCCATTTAGTAAAATAATCTACTTCTACAATGATATAGCCATGGTTCCTAGCTGAGTGAGGGTTACATGTCATGAAATCAATACCGCATTTCGCAAAAGGACCTACAGTGATAACAGGATGCAAAGGAGAAGGAAAAGCATGGGTCTTATGATCATAAATCTTGCGTGCATGGCACTTTTGGACAATGAGAATGAAATCATGAAATATGGTGGGCCAAAAGTAACAAACATGCAGGATCTTCTCTACGGTAGCATAACTAGACAAATGGCCACACATGCCCCTGATTTGCATTCATTGAGGTTTTACTTAGCCTCCTCATGGGCGAGGCAACTTCGGAAAAATGTATCGATACCAGGACAATAATGGGTGTCACCGATGATGACGTAATGCTTAGCTTGTTATCGAATACGACATTGTTCAGAGCAAGAGGTATAAGACTAGAAAGTTTGGGTCTAAAGATATGTAAGAATGTCTTCATACCATGGGTCAAATGATGATATTAGAAAGAATGACTCATTTGAAGTGGAATTTTTAGAAACCACTTCAGAATCAGCAGTGGGATGGTCACAAATAAGCTCGACAAAAAATAAGGACCTCCTGGAATTGGACATGATAAATTCGAAATCAAGCTCTTGTAGGATGATGATCCATTTGGATTATTTCCCCCCAAACAATTCACGTGACAAAATATATGTTGAAGGGTTGAAATCTAAAACAGCCATAGTTTTCCATAGGAGTATATAATGGCATAATTTTTGGATGGCTTGAACAGCCACCGAAGAAAACTTTTCTACATGGGTGTACTTGATTTTGGTATCATCAAGATTCCATATCAAATAATATATCAGACGTTCAGTCCCTACATCATCTTCCTAGACCAATACAATTGCTAAGGTAGTAAGTGCAGAGAAAGATACAGGAAATAATCGGGCTTGTAATCAGGGGATATAATAGAGATGCCAAACGAGTTCATATTTCAAGGCATTGAACTCTTGTTGAGCAACATTGTCCCAATTGAAGGGAACCTATTTCTTTAGTAGGTGAGTGAATAATTTGGCCAACTCAGTGTAATTAGGGACAAACATTTATAGAAAGTTAGCCTTCCCTTGGAGTCGTTGAAGATAAATGCAGGAACAAGGAGCAAGAAAATCAATGATCGCCTACACTTTCAAGGAACCGATACGAATTCCATGTTTTGAAATAGCAAACACAAGAAGTTGACAAGAACGAATATAGAACACACATTTGTGAGAATTAAGTCAAATATTATAATTTACATCATAAAAATATGGCCCTAAGATGCATTGGATGATCTCTATGCTTGGAGTGAGAAGGTATATTGTCCAAATAAGGTTATGCCCAACAAACCAAACCATTATTGAATTATTCAAGAAAGAGTTACGACCAATCTCCCACGATGACCTGATTATAGATTAGCTCAGTAGAGGAACTTGTACAGAGTGCCACGTGTCATTTTTTTCGACCTTCAGCCCTAAAAATGATAAAAAATACTACGATCCATACTATTTCCTTGAATTTTAACGAAATTCATATTCGATGCTTAGAGAAAAATTTAAGAAAATCTTCCCTAGGTCACCTTCTTGATATGGTATTCTGGAGCCTCCAAAAATGCTAAATTCCACGTATCATATCTCCTAAAATATATCGAGAAATGATCTAAAATTCGTACAAAAATTTTATCATGATTGTTTCTCCGCTTGGTTTCAATTTTAGCTTCTTAATCTCTGTAGAAAAATAGTTATAGCAAAAATTTAACAATGACTTGTTTGAAGCAGTGAAACCCTATAATCCAAAGCTCTGATACCAAATGTTATGCAACCAACTCACAAATAGATAGGTTAAAGACTTAATTTGTTGAGATGATTTAATTTAAGTCATTTGCTACACCCTTTCAATCGAGTATCAAGTTGACTAAAGAGTGTCAATCTTTGAAAGTGGATGCTACGATTTATGGACAATTAGTTAGTAGCCTTATTTATTTAACTCACATTTGACCTAGCATTTCCTTTGTTGTTAATATGGTTTTCCAGTGCATGCAAGACCCATGAGAAAACCACTTAAAATATGCAAAGCAAATTTCTCATTACATTAAGCGTACCTCTCATTTTGGTACCAAATATTATCAAAGTTCAAATTTGTTGGTTGACTTCGCTAACTTTGATAGGGCATGACACAACAATATATAAGCTAAATACCATGTATCTATTTATGTAGAAATGGTGGAATATTAGATTCATCAACTCTTGGGAGAGCTTATGTTTATTGTCAAATCCTCCACCACTATTTATTGTGACAATTAGAGTGCAATTTAGGTTGCTAAAAATATTGTTGCACATAGTATGGTGAAGCATATCAAACTTCATGATCACTACTTATAATAAGAATTGGTTCAAGAGAAGGTTATCACCCTTGTCTATTATAGTATAGATAATTAGAGTGTTGATATATTTACAAAGTCGTTGTCTAAAGACAAATTCATTAAGCTATGAGATATGTTTGGGCTTTAGGAAGTTGTAATTATTTGGGGGGTGGGGGGACAGGAGTGCCATGGTGACACAATTTCACCTCTCGAACCTCTAGAATGATGTGATAAAGGGGCATTGGAACCTAAGGTTATGTTGGTTCATCACGCCTCTGGAGCTTCTTGTTATCGGGAAATCTAGTGTCCACTTAGAGCTACTAGTCCACTAAGACTGGTAGCTATCTTAGAAACAAGCAAACTAAAACCACTTTCACTTTCCTTTATGAGAAGTAGATAAGAGGGGAAAAAAGGACACCAACCTCAATCTTGCGATTAGTTCCTTGCTTGGTTCCTTGATGCAAGAGAATAAGATAATGTTCATAGTCCAAATATTATTAAGAGCTAATAATATTCGACTGTTCTATTTTTAGCCTAACAGTCTAAAAATAGACTCCTCCCATATGTTTAAAAATAGAGGTCCATCTATTTTTACCAACATGACCAATCATCCACAAATAGCATCCTGCAACTCATAGACCATGATCCATATGTCTAAAATGACTTTGCGCCACAAAAATAGCCTGCGGGCCCACTTAGTGAAGGCGACTTCTTTTCACTAAGCTCCATCATCTTGTTGCATTTTCAACACTCCCTCTCAACAAGATATGGATTATCTGCAACCCCTATCCTGTCTCTGTGGTATTCGAATTTGCTCTTGGTGAGTGCCTTCGTCAAGATATCAGCATCCTGATCCTCCGTGGGAATATATGAAAGTAACATGATTCTCCGCTGCACACAATCTTTGATATGATGGTACCTGATGTTGATGTGCTTGGATCTATCATGAAATATTGGATTAGATGAGAGTTTAATGCAACTCTGGTTATCACAGTAAATCACAGTAGGCTCCAACTGTGACCTGAACAACCCGACCAAGATCTTCCTCATCCATATAGCCTCGCATGCAGCCAAACTTGCTACCATATACTTGGCCTCTGCTGAACTGAGTGCCACGGATCTCTGCTTCCTGCTATACCAAGAAAATGTTGCTGACTCAATACTCAAGATCCCTCCAGATG
Source organism: Pinus taeda (assembly GCA_000404065.3). Lineage (NCBI taxonomy): Eukaryota > Viridiplantae > Streptophyta > Pinopsida > Pinales > Pinaceae > Pinus > Pinus taeda. Next base: position 60,125 of record APFE030309992.1, read on the forward strand.
TGCTCTTTCTGTCCGTTGGGCTCCCTGCCCAATCTACATCCGTGAAGCCACATAGCTTCACCTCATCCTCCTATCTTTACCACAATCCATATCCCAATGTGCCTCTGAGATAACGCAATACATGCTTGCCTACCTTCCAGAAGAGCTTGGTTGGGTTAACCATAGCTTGTGAAAGCTGGTTAACATCATAGCATATATTGGGTCGTGTATTGACCAATACATAAGCGACCCCACCAACTATCGATAAACAGTGGCATCCACTACCTCCACTGAAGTAGCATCCTCCTTCCTCCAACCTCCAGGAAGAGGAGTATCAACAGGCTTGGAGCCATGCATGCTGAACTTCTCTAGTATCTCCTGGGCATACTTACCCTGAGAAACAAATAGTCCATCACTGCCCAAATTTCCAATCCCAGGAAATAATGAAGGAGGCCCAAGTCCTTCATCTCAAGCTCTCGAGCAAGAACCTCCTTGCATGAAAGTATCAACAGCTCATCTCCCGTTAGAATCAAATCATATACATAAAGCACAATGATAAGCAACTTAACCTCCACCACAATCTGGTATAGGTTAGGATCCGCGTCACTCTTGGAGAATCCAAGTCCAGTGAAATAACTGTCTATACGTGTGTGCCAAGCATGAGGTGCTTGTTTCAACCCATATAGCTCTCTCTTGAGCCTGCACACATGCGACTCACTGCTGAAGATCTTGAAACCTTCGGGCCACTCTATGTACACCTCCTCCTCAATGACTCCATTGAGGAATGCAGTCTTCGCATCCATCTGATGAATGTGCCACCCCATCTGCGCTGAGAGAGCAAGAATCGTCTGTGTGGAAGAAAACCTTGCGACAGGTGCAAAGGTCTCCTCATAATCAATCCCCTCTATCTGTGAGAAGCCTCGGGCAACAAATCTTGCCTTGTACTTCTCCACACTCCCGTCAGCTGCCTGCTTCAATTTGTAGATCCATCTCAAACCCACCATTGATTTCCCCTCCGGTCTTGGGACAATCTCCCATGCACTGTTTCTGACAATCGAATCATACTCTTCCACCATGGCATCTACCCATGCGGGATCCTCCACACCTTCCTCGAAAGAGGATGGCTCAGTCACGACACATTTGCTCACAAGAGCCATGTATCTAGTGTACCAATCAGGTGATTGTCTCTGTCTGCACTCTATTGTAGGTGATCCTACAACCTTCTCTGCATCTCAAGCCAGTCGCTCAGCTTCTGTAGTGTGCTTTCACCCTTTGATGGTTGGTGCTGCATGAGTGGTCTCTTCCACTCCATGAACTTCATCTTGTGGCTGATCCACGTCCTGATGTTCATCCTTAGGAATTAATAGCTCCTCATCTGCATGCAAGTGTAGCTCCCTCTCAAGCAAACACTTCATGGATTTCACCTCGTGAAATTTTATATCCCGTCGCACAACAGTCTTGTGACTGTCTAGCAAATACACACGATAGTTGTGGGGCATATCAGTGTACCCCACAAATATCCCAACCTCTGCGGTCGGCTCCATCTTCTTCCTGGCATCCTTCATCACATGCATGTAAACAGGAGAACCAAAAATCCTCAAATGGGAAATATCGGGCCTCTTACCAGAATAAGCCTTCTCAGGTGTACTCATGCCAAGTATCTTGTGAGGACAACGGTTCTGCACATATACTGCGGTATTGCATGCCTCCGCCCACAATTGAAGGGGTAGGCTCTGATCATGCAACATCGCCCGTGCAGCACCCATGATTGTTCTGTTCTTCCGCTCAGCAACCCTATTCTGTTGTGGGTTATGGGGAGCTATGAGCTCTCTTTGAATCCCTTATGTGCTGCAGAAGTCCTTGAACTCACCAGAGATGAATTCACCACCATTGTCGCTCCTAAGAGCCTTCACCTTCTTCCTGGATTCCTTCTCGACCAATGCTTTGAACTCACAGAACTTTGAGTATGTCTCACTCTTCTTCTGCATGAAGACGATCCAACACTTTCAGGAGAAATCATCAACAAAGATCACATAGTACGTGTGCTACTGTCGAAGCTACTGAGAAAGGTCCACACACGTCTGTGTGAATTCTCTCAAGGATCGTCGTGGTGCGACTATCCTTCTTGTGAAAGGTGGCTTTCACAAATTTTCCCAAAATACACCCCTTGCACTGATCTGACTGCGCAAGAGTGCCTTTAGGAAGCCCAGTAGAGATCTGCTACAGTATCTTCAAGGCTCCATGGTAAAGGTGGCCCAATCTCCGATGCCACAGCTCGCCATCATCCCGGCTCACCACTCCTTCTGCCTTGCATGCCATTGCTGAGTAACCATCTACATGCAACTGATAAATGTTCTTGACTCAAACCCCTATCTTCCAGGTTTCTCCAGTTGTCTTACTATGCAGGAAAGCCTTTCCCTCACTGAAAACAACATCATATCCCTTGTCTTCTAACATCGTCACAGAGATAATATTCTTCTTCAATCCTGGAACATGCATCACTTCCTTCAATACGAAGGGTTTACCAAACTCCCTCTCAAAGGAAATGGCACCGATACCGGTCGCACTGTATCTACCATCATCGCCCATCTCGATGTGCACTCCAAGATCTTTCTCATCCATATCAGAAAACAAATCTCGATCTCATGTCATGTGAAAAGACGCACCACTGTCCAAGAACCATACCGATCCCATCACACTTGATACCAAGCATGTGATCAGCAAAAAATCTAGCTCAAACTGTAAGGCTAAGGCCTCTCCCACTGCAGATCCAGCAGCTTGCCTATTTTTCTTCTTCTGTGGACAATTTGTGGAATAATGTCCATGTTGGTGACATTGAAAGCACTTCACCTTGGACATGTCCTGCTTCTTTCCTTTCACACCGAAATGAGAAGCTTTCTTGTTCTTCCCCTTCTTTGCTTTGGCAGCCAAAGTGCAATTTTCTTCATCAGATGCCT
>APFE030309995.1:1652-26050 GCA_000404065.3 Pinus taeda
TTTATTAAAAGAATTTACTAAAGTGTGCTGCTCTATCCACCCCCCCGCTCTCTCTCTCTCTCTCTCTCTATCTATCTATCTATCTATCTATCATTTTTCTATCCATATACCCCACTCCCTATCTCTCCCTCTCCTCCTCGTCTCTCTCTCTCTCTTTGCCCCTCTGTCACCCTGTCCCGCTCTCCTGCTCACTTCCCTTCCAGCTCTTACTCCACCTCTTCCTCTCCAACTATTTCCAACCCTCTTTCTATCTCTCTCCTTGTCCCCTATCTCCCCCTCTCGCCTCTCCCCCCCCTTTTATCTCCCCTCCTCCCTCTTCTCCTGCCTCATCCCTCTCCGTCTTTCTTCCACTCGCCCTCTCTCTATAGCTCTGACTCTCTCCCCTCTCCCTCCATCTCTCTCTCTCTCTCTCTCCTTCCATATTAATCTCCTCTCTGCCTCTCTCTCTATCCCACACTCCCCACTCTCTTCTCTTTCCCTCTCCCTCCCTCCCTCTCTCACTCTCTCTCACTCTTTATCACTTTATCTCTCCAAATCTCCCTACCTCCCCAACACACTCACTCCCTCTCCCTCTTCCCTTATCCCACCATATCACCTTCACCCTCTCTTGCCCTCAACCCCTAACTATCTCTCTCCGTATATCCCTCCTCCCTCTCCCTGCCCCCCATCTCTCTCTCTCTCTCTCTCTCTCTCTCTCTTCTCTTATTATATATATATATATATATATATATATATCGCTCTATCTCTCCTCCTCTCCCTACCTCCCCTGTCACTCTCACTCCCTCTCCCTCTCCCTCTCCCTCTCTCTCTCCCCCTCACCTTCTCCCATTCTCTTATCCTCCCCTAGGCACTCCCTTTCTCCCTCTCCCACTCGGTCTACTGTGATCCCTCTCTCTCTCTCCTTGGCCAGATTTCTCTCTCCCTCCCACTGTTCTACCCCCCAAATCTCTCCCCTCGCACTCCTTCCCTCTCTCCACCACTGCCTCCCCCTCTCTTCTTTCTCCCTCTCTCTCCCTCCCTCTCTCCCCTCTATCCCTTTCACTCTCACTCCCTCTCTCTCTCTCCCCATCCTACGCTCTCTCTCTCTCTCTCTCTTTCTATCTCCCTCCCTTTACCTCCCTCTGCTACCTCCCACCACTCTCCTGCTTTCTCCCCCCCTCTTAATCTCCCCCTACTCCTCTCCTTCCCTCTCTCCCTCTCGCTCCCACTCACCCTCTCTCTCCCTCACCCTCTCCCGCCTTCTCCTTATCCCTCTCCCTCCCTCCCTCTCTCCATCTCCATCTCCCACTCTCCCTCTCTCTTCTCCTCATCCTCAGTGTCTGTCACTCTCTCTCCCCCTCTCCTTACCCTCTCTCTCTCTCTCTCTCTCTCTCTCTCTCTCTCTCACCCTGCCCCTCTCTCCCCTACTCTCTCTCTCTTTCTCTCTCATTATCACATCATATTATTAAACAACATAAAGCATGGCATCTAACAAAAAAATCATAATCATCATTATCATAATCATATCATTTAACAAATACAATCCACATCATTTAGCTAGAAAAACATCTTATAATTCAGAAATCAATTATCATCATATTATCTAAGAAGCACAATCATTATATCATATTAAAAAAATAAAACAAATACATACCAAATATATACACATTAAACATGCAAACAATTGTCAACATCATATTTTCTTTCAATGCAATCATATTATCTAATTAGCAAAAGCACAACCATCATATCACATAAACAAAAAAAAATTGCTTTCATTTAAGAAACACATAAAATACACCAACATATACATATCATGCTTGCACTAATGTATCTTCATCCATTAATATTCATGGACTCTATAGTGGTAGTGACTCGCTACAGTGAGAAAATAAATCAAGTTGTTGAGAATATTATGAATAAACCATCTAATGATCCACATAAGAACTAAATAACATCATGAGTCAATGATACATACCTAATTAATGTTGTAAATTTCCAACTTTGGTGTAATAGTCAAAGATAATAAACATAAAGGGAGCCCAACATTGATGGGATAATATTATTCACCTTTGAAATACAACCCGTATGTCTCTTCTCCATACTCCAACATAAATCTCTCATGTCTCTATGCACTACTGGCCCCCAAATTTTTCACTAGTTGGGTTGCTAAATTTACTGTCATATACATACCATAAGAATGCATGTCCTTATGCCATCATCAATCATTTCTCCAACACTCTCATCACATACTTATACATAGCTCACTATCATGACATTTAAGAATCTCCTCCACATTGTGAAGTGTTGTGACTCTTTTACATAGGACCATCAACACACCCAACTCAAATAAATTCGGATCCTACTTATTGTAAGGTCCTCCAAGTCAACTTTATCTATCAACTTTACTAACTTACCCATGAATAGGTCCATGAAGTGATTGAGAAACTTGTAAATCATCAAATCAATCATTGAATCCTCTCATGGTGTCTCAATGCTTCCAACATCACCTCAAGGTGCTCTACTGAGTTTTATTTATATCCACTACTCGTAACCTCGGTTAAGTTGCTCCACTCGTGATTTCCATAGATATGAAAAAATTTCCATGTCCAAGCCTTCATGACTACACCAAACCGCTAACCAAGTGTCCCACATTAATGTCTCATCATAGATGCAACCAGTCCTTCCAAACTCCACAATTTAATCCTACTGATGATGTCTCAATTTTGATCCACACCTACCAAGTCTACTCTAAAGGGACCCATGATCCATATAAATTAAGGACTCCCTTGATCCATCTAATTCATTTGATCGAAGATCATCAACAAGTTAGATCTCCCTTAATACCACACTCAACCATGTGAAGGCTCTCCTGATCACAGTCATAAATTCATGAATTTTTCATCTCAAGTACCTCAACCCATGGAATGATAATCCCATCATGCTATCACATTGGCTACCTCCCATATACATCACTATGTATCGACTCCCATGAGCCACTTACTCCACTAGTTCATCAAGTCCTCATCTTGGATCATAGTGAGATCCAGATGAAGAACATTCAACCAATTCTCATGATGGTTTTATATCTTAGTTTTGGTGTACTTTTGTCTTAGGCGCTATCATCCAAACGTTCTCAATACTTAAATTATGATGAACACTTTGTGAGTTTCTCCCATTGCTAGCTATAAATCATCCTCTCCAAATATTTCTCATCCCTTTTCCTTGTCTAAACAATTGGGCCCATCCACCCTTAGAATGAATACATATTGGAAAACCTCCACATCAATCTATTCTATATAAACCTCCACAACCACCACCTCCTCTTCCTCCATGCTCTCCTCCTCCAACACCTCCTCCACCTTTCCTTTGACCTCCATCTCCACCTCCTACACCTCCTTCTCCTCCTCATCCTACTCCTCTACCTCCACCACCTCCCCCACCTCCTCTTCCTCGATCTCCACCTCCTCCAACACCTTCACCTTCACCTCCTCCAAAACTTCAATTTAATTATTAATCATTATTATATTTATGTTAGGACCATTAAAATTTTCATGATCGTTTTAGTGGTATACACAAACCAAGGACTGAGATTTATGTGCAAGGTAGTTATGTTTTGTTTGTCATTTTAGTGAAACTTATTAATTAAATAAATATGATATGAGCAAGTTTCATATTAAATGAGTTATCTATTGTTGCATACCCTATTTATAAATTAACAAACTCCTTCATTTAGAAATCATCTTCTTCCATAAAATTTATAGGATTTGGCCCATGTGTGTCTTTAGGCATAGCTTCTTTAATACATTTTATAAATTAAGGGAAAGTAACTTTAACATGGAAATATTGATATTCCCAACACCATGGATTCATAGGGACCAGAGGGTCTTAGTTCTCATATACCCCTATCATTGTCAAAGCAAAAATTTCTCTTAATTTGATTTTGGCCCTTTTCTATTCCTTCTATTCCAATCCCTTGGGTTTTAAACTCTTCAAATAGATGTTTTAAGTTTTGCATAAGTTCACAACATTACAATTGCATGTGTGTTTGAGTTGATTATATATATTGCACTAGGTTTTCTTTCAGATCTAGAATTTGATTATGTTAATGAACCAAGCACATCACTTTATCTTGAGGCTACTATATTTAGTTCTATATTTATCATAATTTCTTGAACCTCCCTCAAAGTTTGTAAACCTTTCTCAGTTAAGAAAAACTAGAACTCTTCATTGAATGCGTTTATATAATAAATAAGGATGGTAGCAACTAAAAGTTCAGTGTTTTTAACCAACTTTTGAAGTTTGTGATCAAATATCTTGATGAAATCTTTTATGGTTTCATGGAATTATAAATGTAAAGACAATATGCTAATTTCCCTACAATAAAGATTTCATATAATTTATGTGTTTCAACACTTTTTATGCATAATGGTGTATGTTTGGTATCAAAATTTTTTAATCATTTTTTTGGTATGTTTAATTTTCATACATCATGTACTTAGTAAATGTGTATTCATCTAGTAATGAACAACCTTCACAATAAAAGCAAAATGTAAATTAACATACCTAGTCATGTTTGCTTTAGTTTAAAGTTCTCATCAACGCATTTACTTCCATAGGTTGACTCTCCCCATGTCATCTCCAAGAGTGAAATCATAACTTTGAACATGAATCTAGGAATGATTATATGGAATATACTTCCCTTATAATGGAGTGGATTTCCATATTTACCAACATCTTTCTAACCTAAAAAATTTAAATGTAAACTCAACATTCCTTCATGCTTGCACTAACTAAGGTATCTTCATCCCTTAATATTCATGGACTCTATAGTGGTAGTGACTCGCTACAGTGAGAAAATAAATCAAGTTGTTGAGAATATTATGAATAAACCATCTAATGATCCAAATAAGAACTAAATAACATCATGACTCAATGATACTTACCTACTCAATGTTGTAAATTTCCAACTCTGGTGTAATCGTCAAAGATAATAAACATAAAGGGAGCCCAATATTGATGGGATAATATTATTCACCTTTGAAATACAAAGCTTATGTCTCTTCTCCATACTCCAACATAAATCTCTCATGTCTCTATGCACTACTGGCCCCCAAATTTTTCACTACTTGGGTTGCTAAATTTACTTTGATATACATACCATAAGATTGCATGTCCTTATGCCATCATCAATCATTTATCCAACACTCTCATCACATACTTATACATAGCTCACTGTCATGACATTTAAGAATCTCCTCCACATTGTGAAGTGTAGTGACTCTTGTACATAGGACCATCAACACCCCCAACTCAAATAAAGTCAGATCCTACTTATAAGGTCCTCCAAGTCAATCTTATCTATCAACTTTACTAACTTATCCATAACCAGGTCCATGAAGAGATTGAGAAACTTGTAGATCATCAAATCAATCATTGAATCCTCTCATGGTGTCTCAATGCTTCCAACATCACCTCAAGGTGCTCTACTGAGTTTTATTTATATCCACTACTCCTAACCTCGGTTAAGTTGCTCCACTCGTGATTTCCATAGATATGAAAAAAATTCCATGTCCAAGCCTTCATGACTACACCAAACTGCTAACCAAGTGTCCCACATTAATGTCTCATCACAGATGCAACCAATCCTTCCAAACTCCACAATTTAATCCTGTTGATGATGTCTCAATTTTGATCCACACCTACCAAGTCTACTCTAAAGGGACCCATGAGCCATATAAATTAAGGACTCGCTTGATCCTTCTAATTCATTTGATCGAAGATCATCAACAAGTTAGATCTCCGTTAATACCACACTCAACCATGTGAAGGCTCTCCTGATCACAACCATAAATTCATCAATTTTTCATCTCAGGTACCTCAACCCATGGAATCATCATCCCATCATGCTATCACATTGGCTACCTCCCATATACATCACTATGTATCGACTGCCATGCGCCACTTACTCCACTGGCTCATCAAGTCCTCATCTTGGATCATAGTGTGATCCAGATGAAGAAAATTCAACCAATTCTCATGATTATTTTATATCTTAATTGTGGTGTCCTTTTGTCTCAGGCGCTATCATCCAAACGGTCTCAATCCTTAAATTATGATGAACACTTTGTGAATTTCTCCCATCGCTATCTATAAATCACCCTCTCCAAATATTTCTCATCCGTTTTCCTTGTCTAAAAAATTGGCCCCATCCACCCTTAGAATGAATACATATTGGAAAACCTCCACATCAATCTATGCTATATAAACCTCCACAACCGCCACCTCCTCTTCCTCCATGCCCTCCTCCTCCAACACCTCCTCCACCTTGCCCTTCACCTCCATCTCCACCTCCTACACCTGCTGCTCCTCCTCGTCCTGCTGCTCCTCCTCGTCCTACTGCTCCTCTGCCTCCACCACCTAGCCCACCTCCTCTTCCTCGACCTCCACCTCCTCCAACACCTTCACCTTCACCTCCTCGTCCTCGTCCTTCTCCTCCACTACCACCTCCACCCCCTACACCTCCATCTCCACCACCTAAGCCTCTGCCTTCAACTCCTCCTTTGTGTCCTCCTCCACCACTTCCACCTCTACCTTCGCCTTGTCTTGGTCCTCCTCCTCTACCATCACCTCCCCCACCTCCACAACTGCCTCCTCCACAACCACCTCCAACTCTAGCTCCACCTCCTCCTCGACTACCTCCTCCTCCTCCTCCTCCACCACCTACAACTCCACCTCCACCTTCGCCTCCTCCTCCTCCACCATCATCACCACCACCTCTTCCTCCACCACCTCCTCCACCTCCATCTCCACCTCCTCCAACTCCACCACATCCACCTACTCCACCTCCACCTACTACTCCTCCTTCTCCTCCTCTTCCTCTCCCACCTCGCCCACCTCCTCTTCCTCGACCTCGACCTCCACCGCCTCCAACACCTTCACCTTTGACCCCTCCTCCTCCACCACCTCCTCTTCCTCCTCCTCCTTTTCCTCCACTGCCACCTCCTGCACATCCATATTCTCTTCCTCCTCCTCTTTTTAATCTGCATCCATGTACACCTCCTCCTCAATCACCTTCTCCTCCTGCACCTCCATCCCTACCACCACCTCCACCTCCACCCCTTACAAATACACCTCCACCACCTAAGCCTCTGCCTCTAACTCTTCCTCTGATTCCACCTCCTCCAACACCTCCACCTCTACCTTCGCCTCCTGCTCCTCCACCACTGCCTCCTCCACATCCACCACCACTGCCTCCTCCACCTCCACCACTGCCTCCTCCACAACCACCTCCACCTCCTCCTCCACCTCCTACCTCTACCTTGTCCTCCTCCACCTCCACCTTCATATCCTCCTCATCCTCCATCTCCTCCTCCTCCTCATCTTCCTCCTCGACATCCACCTCCATCTCCTCCTTCACCACCTCCACCTCCACCTCCTTAGAAAACTTGAAAATAAAATAAAATTGGATATCATTTCATTCTCTTTATCAATATATACATGATAATATAACAAACAATATGTATATAAAATTACAATATAAATAATTAATTATAAAACAAAATTTAATTAATAAAATTTTATAGAATTTATATAAATAATATCAAAGGATATTGAAGGAGGCTTGAACCAAGAACTTGAACCCGAGGTAGAACCACGCACAATGGCTTGGTTGAAGATACATTTAATGTGGCCAATTATGTTCCTACAAGGGATTTTTGATGCAACTAACAGAAAATTGAAACGCTACACAGAAATGAAATCTAAATCAAAATATCATAAAATAATTATCAAAATCAAGGAGGACAGGAGCCTGGTTTGGCTAGATTAAACTAATTAAAGAAAATGAAATAGAAATAACAAAAATACATTAACAACAAATTATCTAAAATTTAAATAAACACAGGAAATAAACAGAGTACCTGAAACGAATTTGGAGCAGCGGAAGAGAATAGCCCAACAAGGGTTTGCGTAACAGCAGCAACAAGAGCGCATTGGAATATAACAATTCTCCCCTTGGCGGTTCCTGTGCATCAAATAATAAGAAAGGACAAACACAAAGCCGAAATGAATCTTTTGGAATAGTCGGATTTGGATACAGGAGAGGATCTTCTGGAATAGTCAGATTTACAAAGAGATAAATGGTATATCGAAATGAATAACAAAATCAGGAAATACCGTTGATCTCAATCGATTGGATGTAGCGGGGATCTTCTGGAACGGTCCAAATCTATTGTGATCATCACTAGAAAGATAATTCAACAATTGCAACCAACAGAGAATCCCCTCGAACGGATGAGAGGTCCAGATCCATTGCTGTCCTCTTCGGTCAACCTACAAATTTTGGCCATTAAATTCTACCCACAGTCTACGCACAGTCTTTGATTAGGAACAAAGACACAAAGCGTTTGATTGGGACCAAGACACAAAAACCAGACACCAAAATGGCGCTTCCCATAAACGAACAGTCAAGAGAACATGAAACATTTCAACGGCCACAAAAACATTTGAGCACGGTGACATATATAGAAAAAGTGCTGCAAACACAAAAAAGATTCGCTGCAAGCAGCCATATATTTATCCGCCGCACAGCGAACTCATCTACTAAACCGACATAAAAATTCCATCCCTCGTCTATCTCAAAAACATACAAATTCCATCCCTAGTCTATCTCAAAAAAGCTGTGATGACCACAAAAAAGCCTCAGATGCTTTTCTTCAAATTCAATTCTAGTGCAAAGTAGTTGGGTTTTCTTGAAATTCAATTATAGTGAAAAAAATGCTTTTCAATGAATTCTCTTTACATTCACATCTATCGAGGTCGGTGCAAATTTAGAATGTTTTGGAATGTTGACGCCTGAATTTGAATTTAAATGGAATCTTTGATACTCGGTAAATAATATTTTATGTAATATTGGGGTAGTCCTTTTCTGCTCCTCTTGTTTTGGCAGTCAACAATTCAAATAATATTACAAATTTAACTGGAGAAGCGCAATGATGATAGAGAGCATCATATATTTCTCTATTTTTGTCTTAAAGCATTCATTCAATATAATTGACTATTTTAATTTAGCTTTAATAATTTTTTATTTTAATTGAAAATCACAAATTTTTCATTTGCATTTATATTTTATCTTTTTTTCCGATAATTTTATATAATCTAATTTAGGGTAAGTTCTTTCTTGTGGAGTGTTTTCTATTATTAATAATTAATGTGTTAAAGTTATTACAAGTGATTCAAGAGAGCTAGTTACATTTCTCTATTTCTTCCATTTTATGTATTCTATAATATATATAGCATGTTTTTATTTAGGTTTCAATATTCAATAATATATATAGCATGTCTTTATTTAGGTTTCAATATTCAATAATCTATGTAGCATGTGTTCGTTTAGGTTTCACTAGTAACAAATTTACTCTTAAGTTTGATATGCATTTTTTAATTTGAAAATTCCAAGTTTTTAATATCAAATTATATGTTTAGTCATTTACAAATGTGATTGGTAACTCAAAATTAAGATGAAGTCAAACTTAATTATACCACCATGTTTCTTTTAAAATAGAATAGAGATTCCAAAATTTTAATCTAATTATTAATTATTATTAGATTTATGGTAGGACCATTAAATATTCTATAATTTTCTTAGTAGTATACACAAATCAAAGACTCATATTTATGTGGAAGCTGGTTGTATTTTTTTTTTGTTGATTTAGTGAAATTGATTAATTAACAAAATATCTTATGAGCAAGTTTCATATGAAATGAGTTATGTTTTTTTGGGCTTCAGGAAGCCATGGGTCTTGCCCATGGTATTATAACATACCCTATTTAGACTAAGAAACTCAGTAATAAATTGGATATAAATCTTTATGGATAAAAGAATTACTCCATGCTTTCTCAAATGAATATATGTTAAACTTGTAATAATAATAATGATATAGTTAATTCCATTTTTTTTTTTAATTTTAGCAAAGTGAGATGTATTATGAGGCAAATGTTTTTGTGTTTGTTGTTTATTAACATTTTCTAACCATTTAATTTATATAATTGTGCTAATATGTAAATTTCTAATAAAAATGTATTTTTTTAATATTGATAATTTAAATACATTTCAGATATTTTAAAGCTATTTAATACTAAAGGTTTTAAAGATTTGAAAACATATTTGATAGTTAGTTACTCATGTTCTTACTTCTTTTTCTAAGTCATATGGGAGGTAACATAGTTTATATTATTTTGGTTATTGGATTTGGGTGTTTAAATTTTTTTAGTATAGAGTTTTCTTCTAAAAATAACATGCACACTTTACTTTGTATGATTTTATGTTTAGAGATAATTTTGATTGTTTTTTGCTTCTTTTTTTGCCTTTCTCTTCTTCATGGATGTTTCTCTTGGCTATAATTAGATTCAAATAAATATTAGAAGATAAATATAAATGGATTCAATTTGTCCTTAGGGTACATTCATGTATCGGAATTTGTCGTAGGGTCTTAAAATCATTAGAGCAAGCTTCCAGTGGGCCATGGGTTATGATCTTCATTACATCACATGAATTGCAGAGGCATATATGGGTGAGCTCCCCTCTCACTCTCACATACACAATAACAATCCAAAGAATCTATGATCCATCCTTATGCGTTGTTTCTACAAATATTCATTTGAATCCCAAAATGCATAATTTTCGTTCTTTCCAGGTGATTGGAAGGATTCATTATGTCAAATTACACAATCATGATCCTTAATGTCACCAACTAAAACACGCTAGTGAAGCTTGTAGTAATTCTCAAAAAAAAATTCATACATTTTCAAAAACACTTTGCATGAAAACGTTTCTTCAAACACTTTTTATTCAAAGAAGAGAACATCGATGGTAGATACATTTACTCAAACATTTCCATGGTTCCAAATATGAAACCCTTATTAAAAGTATGAACAAAGATAGCTTAGCCAAGTTCTTTATTAATTTGGAGAGTAAAAATACATGGAAATCACTCCATTTGAAAATTATGAGTAAATAAGAAAGTTGGCATGTTTTTGCTATAACAAACTAAACTTCTATATATATAAATTCACGTCTTTTAATGAGATTTTCCCCTCCATAAATAAAAGTTATTGTTTCAAAAAAATAAAAATACCTAGAATATTAAATCTGATATTAAAATAGTTTTGTGTTGCTTGATAAATTTAGGGTTAAAAATAAAATTTAATTCATACTACATAAATTTAATATTTTAAAATTATATTTTTTAGTTTATAATTAAATTTTAAATAAGATAAGGTTAAAAATTACCTAAATATAATCAGTAAAATAAAAATACTTTTTGAAATATTAAAAAAAAATATTATTCAATTGAGAAGTAAATGCCACTCTATATGGAGTGTATGATAAATTATCAGATTATAGAGGAATACTACCCAAAATGAATAAGGTATAAATAAAATACCAATTTGTTTGGAGAGTATAATCACTTATTCGATCGACATGTAATCTGAATAAGTACTATCATGGACATCTAAATGACATGATTATAAATGTCTTGGAAAACTATGGGAGGGCACTATTTTGCCAAAGAATGGACGAAGACATGGAATATGACAAATTTTTTAATGGTAAATGTTGTAATATGTTAATATATTATATGTATGATCCCATATCACTACATGGATGATGTGAACTGGAACATTTTCATGAGTTATTTATAGTAACAAGAAGTGTTGCCATAAGTTAAGAACTAGGATTTTTTTTATTTTTTATTTTTTAACTGAAACGGTTATTTTTTTTCATAGTAAGATCGAGCATTGCCTAAACGACCATTACAATTCCATTGCTGATTACAACACTCTTTCACTTAGGGAATTTTTGCCTTAGTTGGGCTTCCTGCATTAATGGTGATCATTCATTCCTGAAGAGTGCATCCTATATTTGCCAACCTATCTCCATCCTTGTTTAGTCCTCTAAGAATATGGTATATTTGAACCGAGCAGAGATCTTTCAATATTCTGTTCACTCTTGATAGTTTCTTGTTTAGAGTCGGATCCTTGAGCTTTTCCTTTTTTGCCAATGTTTTTATCAGCAGTTCTGAATCTCCTATTATTAAGATTTCCTTTGGATTTTCTTTGCTTGCAATTTGGCAAGCTTTCCAGAGGCTAAGTATTTCTGCTGGGTTGTTTGTTTTCACTCCCAGGCCCCAGCTAAATTCTTCTTTTTTCCCATTCCGGTAGTAAATCAGTCCACTTGCTCGAGCTCTCCCTGGATTTCCTTTTGAGGCTCCGTCAAAGAGAATGGTGCATATTTCCTGGGATTTCATCCATTTCTAAAAATTATCTTCGGTTTCTCGAATCTGCCACCTTTCTTTGTGGATTGGTCGCGGTGGTGCTTGCTGTCTGCCTTTTCCTGTGTAGTCTTCCAACCACACGCTTTCTTCTTTTCTTAGCGAGTTATCTTCCTTTGCTGTATGATGATTTAGAGTTTCTAGGAGGATCTTCTTTGCCTGTTTCGCCACTTTCATTGCTGGTTGCTCAGTGTTGTTGAAGATGGCCTCATTCCGGGCTAACCAGATTTTCCAACAAACATATTTAGGCACAGTTGTCCATACCTTGTTCCAAATTGATTTGTTGGCAATTTGATGAGGGTAGTTTTCTTTCCAAGATGTGAACATGGAGGTTATTGTGCTTTGGAGAGGGGCACTCATGTTTAGTCCGGACAAGAAAGTAGACCATACCTCCTTCGCAAAATCACAAGTTATAAACAGATGACTTGTTGTTTCTAGCTCTTTTTTACATAAAATGCATCTGTGTGGTCCTGCTATACCCCTTTTGCTCAAGTTTTCACCTGCGAGAATTTTGTTATGGAATAAGGTCCAAAAGAAAAAGTTGATTTTTGGGATGTCCCAAATCTGCTTCCAGACTGATCCCTCATGTGGTGTATCTTGCTAGCTTTGTAGTTGATAGTATCCCTGCTTTGCTGTATATATACCTTTCTTACCCTATCCCCAGGTATCCTCCTCATCAATATGAATTGGTGTAAAATCTACAATTTCATCATTGAGTACAACAAACTGGTTTTTTAGTTGTTCTGGAATTCTGGGCCATTTCCATCGCAGCCAGTTGCCTTTGTTGTCCCATTCGGTTATATCCTCTATTTTTTTAATTCCTCTCGCTCGAAGCCAAGCTCTGATCTCGACGATCTCTGCTTTTTGTTTTAGTGGCTAATGTCCCATTACGCGATCTTTCCATAGGTTCGTATTCTTCCCGTTGCCTGGAATTCTGTATAATTCGCTTCTGAAGAATTCGATGCCTTTTACACACAACTTCCAGGCCTGCGTGCCTTTGGGGTGCTTTTCCGTTTTGCAGCTCATTATGGATCGGTTTTTAAAATACTTCTCTTTAAGGATCTTGCTTACCAGGTGGTTGGGCGCCAAACAAAATTGCCACAGCAGTTTGCATCCCAAGGCCACGTTTGCTAGCCCAGGATCACGCACCTGAAGGCCTCCTTCCACCATCGGCCTTTTAACTGTTTCCCATCTGATTAAATGAAACCTATTGTTGTTCCCTCGCCCCTCGTTCCACAAAACGTTGCGAATATATTTAGAAATTTCGTCTGAGATGTGTTTGGGCACCATCATCAGGGCCGCTTAGAATGTTTCCAACGTTGAGAGAACGGATTTGATCAATATAAGTTTGCCTCCTGTAGATAACCAGAAGCCTCCCCACGCTTTTATCCTTTTCTTGCATTTAACTATTACTTCGTCCCACAGGTGGTTCCTGTTTGAGCCCAAAGTTATGGGAAGTCCCAGATATTTAATTCTTTCCCATTCTGCATACCCTATGTATCCCAGATCTTCTGCTATTTTCCTTATTGTTTGTTGGTCTGTGTTCCAGCCATACACTGCACTCTTCTTTTCACTTACTAGAGCGCCAGCTATGCTGCAGAATATCTGAAGGATGGATTTGAAAGCTGATGCTATTCTTGGAGAGGCCCCCCTGTCTCAGGCCCCTTGTGGCTAGAAAAAAGTTTGCAGGTCTTCCGTTTATCATTGGCGCTATCCATATCTTTTCCAAGCAGGCTTTAATTATATAAATAAAATTCTGGTTGAAGCCAAAAGCTGATAGAACCCTATATAAAAAGGATCTATTTACCCTGTCAAAAGCATTGCACATATCCAGTTTGATTAACATACCTTGTTCTCTGCACAGTTGACTTGAATGCAGTACTTCCTGCACTTGAATGACGTTGTCCAGGATATGTCGACCTTTCACAAAGCCTCCTTGAGCTGGGGTAATTAATTTTTGAAGAAGTGGCTTGATTCTATTTTCCATCAACTTGGCCAAGATCTTATATGATGAATTGCATAATGATATAGGTCTATATCTGTCAAAGGTGCCTGGATTATTTTCCTTTGGGATTAAAGCGAGAAAAGTTGAGTTTATGCCGCCTTCGACTATTGCCTTCCTCATGAAGCCCTGGACCATTCTCATCAGATCAGTTTTGATTATCTCCCAGAATATTCTAGAAAAGTGAATTGAGAATCTGTCGGGGCCAGGGGATTTATCTGGCTCCATGGACCAGGCTATGTTTATTATTTCTTCTTCTGAAGCTGGCCTTATTAGAGATTCGTTGTCTTCTAAGCTTACTAGCTGGGGTATATTGATAAGGAATTCTTCCATGTCCTCCTCGCTTCCACCTTTTCCGGCGCTGAGAAGATTCTGAAAATGGTTTACTGCTGCCTCCTTTATCTGTTCGAAGCCTCTGCATGCTTGACCATTGGTGGTAGTAATTTCTGCGATGTGATTTCTCGATATCCTCGGCCTGTACTGTCTATGGAAATAGGTTGTATTCCTCTCTCCTCATTTGAGCCACAGGCTACGAGATTTTAATCGCCAAAATTCCTCCTCATTTCTAAAGGAACCGTATGCTTTCTTCTGGTTGGTGGGGGTGTTGACTTCTTTCTTTATCCATTCTTTGAGTGACTTTTTGGTATTCTTAATTTTTTTCTTCGATACATAGCTTGGGGAGCCTGAGATTTCTATTTCCCAAGTTGTTTGTACCGTATCAAGAAACCCCTCTCTTTTGGCCCAGAGAGGGCTGAATCTAAAGGAGAGGGGGCCGAGGTCTTCTTCCTCCTTTATGTGCAGAAGAATTGGTTTGTGGTCCGATGTTAATTTTGGCAGGATCTTGGAGAGGACCATTCTATTATCCATCATAATAGCACTGCTAGCGAGGAATCTATCTAACCTTGCTGAAATGTGTTGTTCCCCTGTTCTGTTGTCTGTCCAAGTATATGTTCCTTTCACCAGTTTGAAGTCTACCAAATCCCAGGACTGGATTAGATTTTCCACAGTGAGGAGGAAGGGATCTCTTGTGTAGGATCCTCCTCGCTTTTCTTTTGGGTCTAAGATTATATTCAGATCTCCTCCTATGATTATATTTGTGGGACTGCATTGCTCTATGTATTCTATTAGAGTTTTCCAGCATTCATTTTTCTCCTCATAATGCACCGGGACATACATATTGAACAAATCTAATTTGACTTTGCCTGCTGTATGCCAAAGTTCTGTATATATCCAGTGTTGAGTCTCATGTGTTTTGCCAAGGGTGAATAGGTTCTTTGACCAGAATGTACCTATCCCTCCTGCTGATCCTCTTGCACTGATTACCTTCCCTGAGTCAAATTTCCATTTAGAGGTGCTAGAATTTAGAAGGGTCTCCCCTTCTATTTTGGTCTCTTGGAGCATGAGTACGTCTATGGGTTCCATTTTCATTAGATCCTTGATGGCCTTTGCCTTGTTGCGATTACCCAGACCCCTGCAGTTCCAAGATACCAAGTTCAGGTTCATCATTTACAACTTGTTGGTGTGGGGCCTCCTCCCTTGGATGCCCTTGGCCTGATGTTTCTCCGAGAGTCATTTCTAAGGTAGCTTGACTTCCTAGGGTTTTTTGCTTTTCTGATTCTTCTTCCCTTACCTCTTTGTTTGATCTCCTTCCCGCTCGCTTGGATGGTCTTTCTTCATCATCCGATGAGCCGGCGTATTCTGTCTTTTTCTTTTTCTGCTTGATTATGTCTGCATATGAAGGGTAGGTGCTATTGCTTGGATTCGGGTTAGATGTGTTACCTGGATCTTGCATTTCACTGTCTTTGTGCTGAGATGGATCTTCATGCTCCTTCTCCATGGTTTCTGTGCGTGGTGTGAGAGATTCGAATGGGTTCTTGTCCTGCACTGCGCTGGTGCCTTCCTTGCTCCCAACGTTTTGCCGGCTTTCCGTTTCTTGTCCTGTTTTCCTCCCTATCTCCTTGCCTTTGTTTTTGTTGCTCTGCATATTGTTTGCTGCTTTTTTAACTTGTTTCCATTGCTCTCCTTTTTCTTTCTCAGTAGATTCCTCGTTTTTCTTCTTACAATATCTTGCGAAGTGTTCGTATTCGTGGCAGTATCGACATTTGAATGGAAGTTGCTCGTAATCTAGTTCTTGAATGTGCGTCCATTCTGCCACCGATAGCTTGACGGCTTCGGGAAGCCCGATTTCTAAATCAACCTCCACGCAAATTCTCGCACAAGAGTATTGATCCTTCCTTGGGGTCTGATCTATGTATTTTCCAAGAGCATTTCCTATGGATTGCAGCGATTTCTGGCTCCAACAACGAAGAGGAAGATGTGATAGGTGCACCCAGACTGGCACCGCCTTAGGTACATCTTGGGATGGGTCAAAGTAGGGAGACCATTTATTCAGGTACAGCCCTTCAGGGCCCATGAAATATGGCCCGTTTCTGAAGATCAGGCTCCTATCCTCTGCATTTTTGAACACGAACGGGAAAAAACCCTTTCCCACGAAGTGGCTTTTTATTCCTTCGTCGACCAGGGGAATCCAGTTGCGCTTTACCCATTCTTCTACTCCTTTCGAGGAGGTCCATAGCCCTGTGAACTGTCCGATTAGCCCTCTTTCGGCAAGGTTCAGAGCTGATCTGCATGTGTCCTCCACCGGCAAGGACACCGTTGGAATGTTTTCCAGCTTTTTGACAAACTTAAGCTGTGGTCCAGAAGGTTGGCGTTTTCCTGTGGCCGCCACCAAGGCGCTGAATGCCTGCAGTTCTGATGGGGTTCGGCACCATCTCCTCGTTCCATAACTGAGTTCCTTGAGGGAGAAACCGACCCTTGTTAGATCAGGGACAGGGCCCCCATACGAGAGCGGTTCCAACTTCAGCCGATCCGCGAATCCCTGTCGACTTGGCAGCTCTGGATTGATCTCTGTTGCGCACCTGAGTTGCAGAGCTCCCGTTCCACTTGCAAGTAAGAACTAGGATCTTAACATTAGAAGAAAATACTAAAATTATAACTTTATTAAAAATTATATTGTTATTATTTATAAAGAAACAAAATGGCATGCATATTTCAACAACAAGAAATCTTAGTGGAAAATTTCAGGGTGAAATATGTCAATATTACTATGAATGTTCCAACATATTCCATCAGGTTTAAATATATGCCATCAACTAAATAATTAAATTATAACTATGGAAGATCTATTTTTCCAATTAGCATAATTATAAGCATATCTATTTTCAAATTTATTTTCAATTTAAGGTAAAAGAAAATATTAACATTAAATTAACAAACTAGGGAAGCCATATAAATTAAGAAGGCATATAAATTAACTAAAGTATAACTTTATTACACTTTATATTGTGATTATCTATAGTATTTTTTTTTGCATGTATATCTCAACCAAAAGTAATCTTAGTGG
Organism: Pinus taeda; assembly: GCA_000404065.3. Lineage (NCBI taxonomy): Eukaryota > Viridiplantae > Streptophyta > Pinopsida > Pinales > Pinaceae > Pinus > Pinus taeda. The sequence goes on from APFE030309995.1 coordinate 19,369, forward strand.
AAAATTTTAGCAGTGAAATTTAACCCTTGGAAAAAATTTAAGGGTTTCAAATTTTGAATGGAAATGTTTTTTGGATCATAGTTCATTATTAGTAGTAGCCCGAAAATTATTTTATAAGAAAATTTGGCATAGTGGTTAGCATAGCCTTATTTCAAGGGAGATCTAAAAAAATTAGAAGATACTAATTTTCCTTTACCCCAATTTTCAAGGACAATGATTTATGGTAGCCATTTCTCCCTTCTAATTTGGTTTAAAATGAGATCTTTATTTCACCGTCCCTTATATCATGGTATTGAGATTAATTTGCAAAGAACAACCCACATTTAAGTATTCAATTGTCTTCTTTCCCTTTTCTATGTTTTCATATGATTAATGATTGTCATATGTGATAAAAGAGGCTTGTGTATTTTCTTTACATTACAATACCTCCAGCTTGTTCTCCTTACCCTCCTGAATTTTTTTGTTTAATTTTTGGGAACTGTAATATTTTTTTTTTTTAAATACTGAAAATTTGGTCTTATGAATTAAAAATTACAATTGTGTTATTACAATTTTGTATCTAATGCTTGGAGAAAAATACACTTTAATTAAAAATATAGTTTAATTTTTAATTTGTGACAGCTGTGTTGGTCAGGTTATCTTTAAGTTCATTTAATAACCCAACAATTTATTTATATTTTTCTTGAAGTCTAAACTTTTCTACAACACCTTTCTCTTGTAAATTACTCTTTGGAAAACATTTATAGCATTCATTAATGCATATATAATGACAAAATGCTCAATTAAACTTTATTTTTAGAGTTTGTAATTTTTGTAAGTGAATTTCCTTAATTTATCAAAAAAAAGTTGTTATTTAAATTGATTTCCTTGGAGATCATAAAACTAGGTTTTATGGCAATGGTTTCTCACATGTGTTTTGATCATGGAACTATTTTTCAATCTCCCATACAATTTGAATTTCTCCAATGTATTTCCTTCTTGTTTTGTAGAAAAAATTCACCCACAACATCCTCCATAGGAATTAATGATTTTAAGGTTATTTATGTACAAAAGGTAACTTCAATAAAATTTATAAATATACCTCTTTCATTAATTACATCATTTCTAAAGTATTATACCATTGATGAATCAATTTTCATTCTGGTGCACCCAATTGAAGAGGAGAAGAGGAATAGATTTTGTTCTTTTATATATATATATATATATATAATCATGGTCTACAACTAGAAAACTATGTTTTTCATATCAAAAATTTATTTGTTTATGAAAAAATATATTTTTTATTATTATTTTATGTTTATAAAGAAATATTTCAATTGAATTGTCAGACACTTGTATTCTCATAAATTGTTTTTCAACTATTACATAAATAGTAAACTAAGATAGTGGTAATTTTTAATTTGTTTTTGATTTATTTTAAACTAAGATAGTAAACTAACAATGAAAGGCTGTGACGTGAAAGGCAAACAAAGAGATGATAGGTAGAAGAGGAAGTGTGCTAATTTTGGAAGTGTTTTTTCAGGTGTTTTAGAAGAGCAAATACACATGATAGATAGAAGAGAACTTTCGACTATAGAAGAGAACATCATCTATTTCAAACCCGCGTAAAGATTCCAGTTGATCCGTTAAAAGAAGAGTGGATCATAGTTTAACGAAAAAGCATGATATGCTTTTCTTGAAAGTTGGGTTATCTTTTCAACAAATGATTTTCAAGAAATTATTTATGCAACCACGTCATCTATGCGCGTGCGTTCAAATTTGGAATGTTGAAACTTCAATTTCAATTTTCGGTATATAAAGTTGGGTTTTCTTTTCATGAAATGATTATCTACGCAACCACGTCATCTATTCGCGTGCGTTCAAATTTGGATTGTTCAAATGGTGGTCAACAATTTAATTCATATAATCGATCATCTTTTCCCCATTAGCAATTTAATTAATATTATAGGGTTAATTGGAGAAGCAATGGTGGTAGAGAAACAAAGCTCGTAATATGTTTTTATTTTTTCTTAACTCATTTTTCATTTTTCATGTAGTTTCAATATCCATATAATTGAATTACTCTTTTTAGTTTATTTTTTAATTGGAAATGTTAAATTTTAATTATTGAGAGTTATATTTTAGGCAACAATACTTTATGTAATTTAGACTAATGTAAGTTTTTTATGGTTTTGTGCTTCCTATTATCAACTATTAATATTTCTTTAAAGTTATTATAAGTGATGAAAGAGAGCTACTTCTTCAAGGTTACTATAAGTAACCAAATAGAGCTAGTTTCATTTCTCTATGTTATTTCATTTTTATGTATTCAATAATATATATAACATATTTTCATTTAGGTTTCAATATATTTTTTACATGTCTTTATTTAGGTGTCAATAATAATAGATTTACTCTTAATTTTGACATGCTTTTTTTAATTTGGAAATTACAAGTTTTTAATATCAAATTATATGTTTACTATTTCAAATGTGATTGGTAACTCAAAGTTAAGATGAAGTCAAAATTAATTATATCAATAAACATGTTTATTTTAAAATAGAATAAAGATTCCAAAACTTTAATTTAATTATTAATCATTATTAGTTTTCTGTTAGGACCATTAAATTTTTCATGGTTGTTTTAGTGGTATACCCAAATCAAGGACTGAGATTTATGTGCAAGGTAGTTATGTTTTTTTTGTCATTTGAGTGAAACTCATTAATTAAATAAATATGATATGAACAAGTTTCATATTAAATGAGTTATGTATTGTTGCATACCCTATTTATAAATTAAGAAACTCCTTCATTGATAAACATCTTCTTCCATGCTTTCTGAAATAAGTATATATTTAACTTATAGTAATAATAATAATAAAAAAATAGTTAATTTCATTATTTTTTAAATTTTACCGGAGATGTATTAGCAGTCACTAGCCATTAATTTTATATAATTGTTCTAATATGTAAATTTATATTAAAAATGTGTTGGTTTTCTTAATATTGATAATTTAAATACATTTCAAATATTTTATAGCTACATAAATACAAAGGTTTTAAATATTTCAAATTACATTTTATAGTGAATTACTCCAGTGTTTACCACTTTTTGTTAATGATATGGAGAGTGAGATAATCTATCTTATTTTGGTTATTGGATTTGTGTGTTTAAATATTTTTAGTATAGAGCCTTCTCAAATACCATGCACACTTTGCTTTGTATGGTTATTTATAATAGAGTCTTCTCAAAATAACATGCACACTTTACTTTGTATGGTTTAAACTGTAGAAAGAATTTTGATTGTCTTTTGGTTCTTGCTTCACCTTTATTTTTGTTGTTGTTGTTGTAATTTTAGATATATTTTGTTAATTTTTTTTTAGTTTTTATACATATTCAACAACTAAAAGTTTATCCTAGAAGGTGAGAAAGAAAATTCATAGTTTAGAGAATCTATTCCTTTGAGAAAACTATTCTCCAATCTTGCATCCTTTTATTTTCCAAACAACCTTAATTTACTCCTTGCATCCTTGCATCCTTGGGTTGATGTTGTATTTCAAATGAGTACCATATAACAAGAAACAACTCAACAAGACTACACCCCCCATAATAAGAACTTTCTTTTACCAAATTTTTTTCTTTTGAACTAGTGAAATGATATATATTAAATGACTTGTATACACATTAATCCATGATAAGCATGAGAACACGTACCCCATTATATATCTCACATTACCAACTCAACAAGACTAAACCCCCAATAATAAAAACTTTTACTAGTTTTTTTTTTTGAACTAGTGCAACCATATAAATTAAATGACTTGTATACGTTAATCCATGAGAAGCATAAAAAAACTTACCACATTTTACATCTAATATTAATCAGATAAAAAAGAGTCATAAAATTTAACTAAATTATAAATTTTTCTTATCCCTACTTTACCATGGAAATTCTTAACTCAAGTAAATATATCTTCTTACAACACTATGGGCCAATGCGATGGCTTATTAATACCACATGTCCAATGTGACATATGTTGATATGATGTTTTCTTTAATTAAACAATTTGACATCAATTAATCAAAAGAGCATAATGAACTTGGGATAAATATTAACCCTTGATATGTGAATACTACTATGACCATTCTAGCATATTCCATAAAGCTTAAATCTCTAACATTCACCTAATAATTGATAATAATTAAATTGTCAAAAGAGCATAATGAACTTGGGATAAATCTTAACCCTTGATATGTGAATACTACTATGACCATTCTAGCATATTCCATAGAGGTTAAATCTCTAACATTCACCTAATAATTGATAATAATTAAATTGAAAGTGTGAGACACTTATTCTCAAATAAAGAGGCCTATTATTGTAATAAGAAATATGTACAATGTAATCATTTAGGTCATGACTTCTCTCCTTTATGACCTAGATTTCCTCTTTATGACTTTTCTCCTTTATGACATTTTAACCAACATTTTCTTACTTTTTAAAATTTTTTTATTAAAATTATTTACTAAAGTGTTATAAACCCTAAACCCTAAACCATGAGCATTTTATAGAGTTTTAAATCGTAAACCCTAAAGCCTAAGCATTTTATAACATTTTAACAAGAATTTTGTAGCTTTTTTTATGTTGTTATTAAAAGAATTTATGAGTGTTATAAATCCCAAACCCTAAACCATAAACCCTATCCCTAAGATTAAGAATTTTATAACATTTTAAAATCTTTTTTTAACTTTTTTAAGTGTTTATTAAAATAATTTACCAAAGGACTATAAACTATAAACTTTAAACTCTAAACCCTAAACCCCAAACCCCAAACCCCAAACCCTAAACTCTTAAGACTTAAGCATTTTATGATCTATTAAAAATAATTTTGTAAGTTTTATTTATGTGATTATTAAGAGAATTTACTATGGTTTTATAAAACTTAAACCCTAAACCCTAAACCTAATCACTTAATAACATTTTAAAAAGTATTTTGTAACCATTTTTAAGGGTTTACTAAAAGAACTTAATAAATTTTTATAAACCCTAAACCCTAAAACTGAAATCCCACACCCCAAACCTTAAACCCATAACCCTAAGCAATAAACCCTAAACCCTAAACACTATGCTCTAAACCCTAAACCATAAACACTAAGAATTTTATAACAATTTAAGAAAACTTTTGTAACTTTTATTTAAGTGTTTATTAAAAGAATTTAATAAAGTGTTATAAATCCTAAACTATAAACACAAAACCCTAAACCCTAAACACAAAGCATAAAGGCTAAACCACAAAAAGTAAACCCTAAACCCTAAATCCCAAACCCAAAACCATAAACCCTAAACCGCAAACCCTAGACCCTAACCATTTTATAACATTTTAAAAATTGTTTTGTAAATTTTATTTAAGTGTTTATTAAAAGCATTTACTAAAATATTGTATACCCTAAACACTAAAACCAAAACCTAAACCCTAACCCCAAACCTTAAACCATAAATCCTAAACCCTAAACCATAAATCCCAAACCCGAAACTCTAAACCCTAATCATTTTATAACAATTTAAAAACTATTTTGAAACTCTTATTTAAGTGTTTATTTAAATCATTTAGTAAAGTCTTATAAACCCTAGTTCCAAATAATCCACCTAAGCTTTAACTCTCGCATTACAATGAAGGGGTACAATATCATTACATCAAGAAGATATGGATGATCTATGGACTATGTTGTGAGAATGATGACACTCTCCCCATTTTATAAGATAGATCAGTTAGGCGTATAATAGAAAATGGATCAATTGCGCAAAAACGTAATAGAAGTTATTACAGTATATCCACATAAGGGTAGTTTAGTGAAGATGTACACGTGTCATGTGGTGGTTGGAAGCCACCTCAAAAGTTTCATGGTCTCTAAGCTAAGGATCAACATTTAAAGCACTCCTTCTGACATTGTTTTGTGCTCTCTAAAAGAGGATCCAAGCTTTAATTCTCCGCACCATGTCCTAATTCAAAACAAACTCCAAGTATTGCAATCTCCAAGAAAGAATCCCTCAATACAACCACTCATCATCTTAAACTATGACATGTTCTTATAGTGGTCCTAGGGATGAGTGATTTTACTCCTAGTGCATATTATGATGATCCATACTTATGTAGGAATGCAACAGAATAAAAATATAAACATAAACATAGAGTTGAAGCAAAAATAAAACTTCATGTCATTAATATCAAAGAATTTAAATATGCTTATATACAAAATTGAAATAAACTAGCTTGGGAAATGGTAGCTTATCTCAATGAAGATATGTGGTGGACACATGTTGCAATTACACCTCTAGAGCTCCAACAATTGTTCTACAATATATCTATAATATATGTACATAGTAACCATATTAGAGTGGGTTACAACTATGGCGGCAAAAATTCACAATATATATACGAGATTTTATTAGATGACATAAACATCAAAACTGTGTGATATTATATTAACACTAAAATTTAGACCTAATTTTTTTTTAGGTTTTGGTACAACTATGGCCTCAAAAGTTCAACTGCATCGTAAGACATGTTTTAATGGTGATGGCTATTTAAATTGTAACACATATTTTAGAGTAAAACGAACACATTAATATCAATGTTATTAGTAATATTAACCTTAATTATAATACTAATATTAATATATTAACAATAATATTAATATATAT
>APFE030309996.1:0-27466 GCA_000404065.3 Pinus taeda
TTTTGGAATGTTTTATTCGTGATTAATGCATGACATTTTAGAATGTGAGGGCCGCTCGTGCCTGCCCTCGTCCGCCCGCCCACAAATAAAAAATTTATGATATATTTTTGTTGTTAATTTAAGTTAATATGTTTTTGTTATTTACTAATTTATGTGTTTCTATTTTTCAGGAAAATGGCATCAAAGAAGGTTTCTGTGAATCTTTCTAGACCAAAGACTCTTAAAGGTGCATCTTCAAGAAACATTAGTGAATGAAATCCACCTGAGCTCATGGCTACAAATATTTCAAGTGCCTCAAGTGATAAGAAGGTGATTTCAAACTAGAAGAATTCAAAAGAGGTGAAATTTCCATCAAGAATCAGGTATGTGAAAGAAAAAGAAAGCAAAAATGTCAATATCAATATATATATATATACTGAATGATAATGGAATTTTTGAGGTGATGGGAAGAGTCATAGATATGTGTTCGGTACCGGACACTGAAGTTGTTTACGTACTTACAAAAGCTCCCAAGTGACATGAAAGGGTTAAATACCAGCTATCATATTCATTGTATGACATGACAGAGGTATCTACAAAGTTGTGTAATCAAATCATAAATGAGATGACACAAAATATCGTAAGTATTGTTATTTATATTTGTATTTTGTGTTCTTGAAAGTGTCTCGCTATATTTTTTAACTTTGTTTTTTATTGACATATGATATTTTGTTTGGCAGAATTTCGTTGAAAGTTGTTCAATTAGGTTGGGAGGCATTCATTTCATAGAGCATGATATCATGAAAGTTGTCAGCAGTTTTTACTTAGTGTCAGAAGAAGATATGGAAAACAAGCAAAATGTAGTAATTGATGATGCTACAAAACTACATCCAAAGAATTAGAAGAAAAGGCCTCTGGTGGATAAATCTAGCAAGGGTAAACAAGTTACTTTTGAGGACGATGAAGTTGAAACTGATGGTGAAGCATATGTTGCCATTACTGAAGATGACATTGGAACTGAGAAGAGCCGTAAAAGGCCAAAAGTAACAATGCCCAAGAATAAATTTGTTGGGAATTTTATGACGAAGGAAAGTAAAGTTGAATATTTTGAAGTAGTCATTACTAGTAGTCAAGAACCTAGTGAAACTTCAAAAGAAAGTAGAGAAATCATTACACCAGGAGCTGATTTAAAGGATGGCATTATCAAAACAAAACAAAATGCCATTCGACAAAATTTGACAAAGAGAAACTTAATTGATGGTGGTTGTACATTTTAGCTTAATTTCAGAGAAACCTATAAGGCAAGTGAAGGACAATGTCAATATCAAGTCAGAAAGCCACATCATATGCATGTTCACAACTTGAAGATATTGATGAGGTACAATCCATATGCTCATGTGGTTAGATATGTTCTTCTTGTTGATCCACTTCAAGTTCTCAATAAAGAAGCATTTGATAAGTCAAAATGTTTTGAATACAATTATTATGTGCTTGTGTTATCAAGAAATCTAGTGTCTATGCAGAGCTGCTAGTCCCACTAAGACGGGTAGCTATCTTAGAAACAAACAGATTAAAGTTAATTTCGCTTTCCTTTATGAGAAGTAGATAGGAGAGGAGCAAATAATACAAACCTTGATAGTTCGCTTGGTTCTCCTCTTTAACAGATGTTTGCCACTCTTCCCTTGACCACTCCGCTTCAAAGAGTACCTGTAAAGTCAAAGCAACATAATACCTTCAAAGTGCAGAGATCTACAATCATAAACAATATAGGACCAGATATATATTGACCACATACATGCATATATATGCTAAAATACAATAATGTGGAGGAAAACTCGAATAACTTTATTGATATAGAGGTTAGAAGAGAGGATTACAGCCCATTGATCTGACCCAACGTCATCCTCCCAGCATGAAAGCCCTTCTTCACCTCATGAAAATCTTAGATCACCCAACACTATGATATTGCACCAAGAAACCAACAACACTTTCTTACAAGATACAAGATTCCAGCCCCTGGATCTCTGGGATGAGGGATCCATATATAGATGATTGTAGGGGGGTGAGTCAGCTTCTGGGATTTTGATTAGTGTCCTCTCTCTGATAGTTCTTGATTCCACTTGGAGATTGATGATCTCTTACTCATACCTGGGCGAATTCAGAGAGGCAAGTGTCACACGAGAAGTTTTTGGAAGATTCCATGATCATCCACTTTGCAAATTGTCTCTACCATTTGTCTACTCTCGCTCGTCGCACCCTACAGAAGGGCTTTCCAGTATGCATCACACTTGTTACACTGAGCAGGTGAGATGCATCGCACCCTCTGCACTGGGCAGTCTGTATGGTCCAGTTTTGACTAGTTATGAGCAGTTTTCTATGGAGTACTTCTGCGAGATGATGTAATCAGCTGACCTTGTTCCTTTAGGGCATGAAAAAACACTTTTAGGGACAAAAAAGCCCTTGGTTTATGGACATATGTGATTGGGCTTGCAGTGCCCAAATATGTCTATAACAGCTTGGGGGGAACCATTTTATAGAAGCTCAAGACAATTGATGGAGGAATATCCTAATAACCCACGTTTTGAAACAATGAAATGTATTATTTATGTTGGTTTATCAGATATAGAAGCAAAGTTAGTGACATGGGATCATAATTCAGATAATGAATATATGATGTCTATGACTTTCATCCAAAGGTTAGATTTATTCATAGTGAATTTCAAGAAAAATGTGGTGGGGATAGGATAAATGTTACTGCAGATTTCCGAAAGGAATGTTGTATGGAAATAGGCTATCAAATTGAAGAGAAAACCAATTCAAAAGGTGGAAAAGGCAAAAAAAATAGTGATTTATTCAGAGGTGTTGATAACATTTTCCAATTGGCATTTAGAACTGGAGATGTTTGGAAGTTGATTGATGATATTTTTAGCATGTGGGAAGGCATTGGCATTAAAAACTAGAGGGTCAAAAAGTCTAAGCCATTGATATGTAGCAACAATAAATCAGCTCCTGAAATGAAGAAGCTTCCAGATGATATGACTATCACACTTTGGAGGGCGATGCAAGGAGTGAAAGATGAAAAAATTGTCACTACAATATTATCTCGTGTGAGGTCAGGGGAATTATCATTGGAGGAAATGTTTGAAGAATTTCAAAAGTAAGTTTGTTGAATTATTTTTATTTATTTCTAGATTATATTTATCTTTTAAATAAAACATGTTGTTCTTGGTAGTATTTGTTATACAAATCATTATATTAAATTTTTGTTACTTTATCTATGCAGTCACAAAGTTTACATGAAAATTCAAGAACAAATGGTTAGATTGTTGAATGAAGATAGTTGGGATGATGCTGTATGCAACTATTCAGATTCAAGTTTTACATCAACATTAAAATCTTTTTATCTTGCATTTAATAAGGTATCTTGATTTATACATTCATTTTTATTCATCTGTGTATTATTTTTAATTTATAACTTACACATATATTTGTTTATTTTATAAAAGATGAGGAAGGATGATAATGGAGCGCCAGATAGTTTCAAACCTTTATTAAAAAAATAAAGATCGAAAGACTGAGAAAGAAACGTATTAAGAATGTTGAACTTGATCCAACTCTTAATCATTTCATTTGGAATGGGCTAGACACTATTCAATATCAAGTAATACAAGGCGACTGTGAAGACATTGCTAACTCATACCTAAAAGGGATTATGCCCTAGTCATTGCAGATATTCCTCATGGTTTCAATATTCCAAACATTGACTATGATAGTGACCCTTATACTTATCAAGCTCTTAGTAAAGTGGTTGCGAGATTTGTAGAAGTCACGTCATCACCATTATGGAGATTTGTGACATTTCATTCAGACACACAATTGGCAATGATATTGTCAAGCTTCAAGGGGAAAATAAATTCAAGGATGTAGCTTACATGGTAAGACGTTTAAAATGTATATTTGATTAATGTTGAAAAATTCATCTATGTACAAGTTAATTGAACTTTTACTATTTCATGTTATAGGAAAAAGTCAAATCTTCTTAACAATGAAGATCAACAATTTATAAATGATTGTGAGTTCATTCATATTGATAGTTGGGCAAAAGATGATAGCCATGTCTATGATTTTTAATCAGGTAGACGGAAAGAGTCATAGCCAAATACTGACTTATGATGCTATTGTGAGAAAACTAACATATGAAGACAAAGAAGCAAAATGAGATATAGTTAACATTTATCAAAAACCACAATTATGGATTAACTATCTTATAGACATATGTTCAAATGAAGGAGATTGGGCTCTGGATTTATTTTCTGGCTCAGGTAAGTTTTATTATATGGAATTGAATTTCAATATGTTATTTTTAATTAATATGTCATTGTACTAATTTAGTTCATTATTTATTTTGTGCTTGATAATTAGGTACAACACTAGCATGTTGCCTTCAAAAAGGAAGAAATTGCATTGCAATTGAAAAAGATCTAGTACAATGCAATTTCATTCAGCAAAGAATTAATGCTCTTCAATTTCTTCCAGATGCAATGCAAGAAATTGGGTTGAAGAAAGGGTACTTTAGTGAATCACGTGTGGCAAAAAAGGCAAAGGAACCCCAACCACCGTTACATGGAATGTTTGGAAAGACATACATTGGGAGATTCGTAGACATCAAAGATCCATTAGAAGAGGAAATGAGCAAAAGGAAGCAAAAAATATTGTGGAAGAAGACAATGATGAAACTCTAGAGGACGAAGAGTTTGGATTACGAGACATTGTTGATTAAATTTAAGTTATGCTTGGAAATCAAGCTTTGCAATGTTTTGACTTTGACATTTTATGAGAAGAATAAACACTCAATTAAGGTTGTTATGCGTTCAATATTTGTAATATGTGATTTTCGCATTGATTTTTAAGTTAATCATTATTTTTTGAAAAAAAAGTGATTATTATTATTTTTTTGACATGAAATTCATAAGAAATACTATTATTTAACCATTTTTAGTTAAAATTTTCGTATAAAAATTGTGATTTTGACATCATTTTAGCAAAAAATTATCAAAACGTGTAGTTTTTTAGTTATATTTATGTTAAAAATGGTTATTTTTATGTCCATTGTTAAAAAATATTGTTTTTTAGAAACAATTATTTCATGTGGATTGAAAAATTAATCAAGGATGTATAAATATGTAGAATATCGAAAATTCAAAATATCAACCTTCTAATTTAAAAATGCAAAACAATAAAAACCTCACTACAAAAATATTAAAATTAAAATAAAAAACAAGAAAATATGAAGAAAATGACGACTTCAAAAATGATCAAATTTACAAAATAATTATTTACATTTTATACATTAGAAAATTTAAAGCCAAAAAATAGGTCTTTTAAAAAAAGGGTCTGATGCAGAATACCCACTTTTTCAAATCAACATGAAAATCACTACCTTTCTAAAACGTAATGTACATAAAAAAAATTAAAGTGCCAATAACTATGCTCTAAAAAAAACACGTGTGTTCTGCATCAGCCCTTTTCAAAATTAGGTCACTTTTTTGCTATCTCTATGAAATGGGTAACAATATCAATTCTCATTTCAAAGTTTACATTGTTTAGAGCTCAGATAACTAACTTTCATTAAATATAAAACATCTAGATAGCTAGATCTTAGCCACGAAATTGCACACAACTCTAATTCTATCCCAAAAAATTGAATTGACTAACTTAACTAAGTGATTTGGCCATGTGACTCCTTTTAACTATCTGAAAAACTCATTGGACCCGCTAAAGTGGAAATTCAAATTTATTCATTTAACTAAGTCACAAGTCAAATCAAGCCTTTTCTTGCTACAATTTAACACTCCCTCTTAGCAAGAAAAGTGTTCTAAACACCCAAATCCTAATCCCATGGAACTCAAACTTGCCTCTTGAAAAAGCATTTGTTAAGATGTCTGCATCCTGCTCCTCTCTAGGAATGTACAGTAACATAACAATCCTCCTCTGCACACAATCTCTAAGGTAATGGTACCTGATGTCTATATGATTATACCTATCATGAAACATTAGATTTTCAGAGAGTTTTATACAGCTCTAATTATCATAATGGATCAATGTAGGCTCTATCCCCTCACTAAAGAGAGTAACTAGGATATTCCTCATCCAAATAGCCTCACATGACGCTTGACTAGCAGACATATACTCAACCTCTGCTAAGCTGAGTACTATAGGTCTTTGTTTCTTGTTGTAACAATAAATTGCTACTGACCCAACACTTAAGATTGCTCCTGATGTGCTCTTCCTATCCGAGGGACTCCCTACCCAATCTGAATTTGTGAAGCCTTGGAGATTCACTCCATCAGTTAGTCTGTCTCATAAACCAAATTCTGCTATGCCTATGAGGTATCTTAGATTATGTTTGTTGCGTTCAAGTGGATCTTGGAAGGATCAACCATGAACTGACTAATTTGGTTCATTGCAAAACAAATATTAGGCCTTGTGTTCACCAAGTACATCAAGGACCCCACCAACTATCTGTAGATAGTGCCATCTACTGCCTCTCTTGTAGAAGAATCCTATTTACTCCAGTTAGTACCTAGAGGAGTATCCATGGGTTTGAAACCCTGCATGTGGAATCTCTGAAGGATTTATGAGGTGTACTTCTCCTATCTAAAAAATATCTCTCCATATCCTCGTCACACTTCCAAGCCAAGGAAGTAGTGCATCAAAACCATATCCTTCATCTCGAAATATCTTGAAAGATCATCCTTGTAAGAATGGATCAACCTATCATCTCCTATAAATATCAAATCATCCACATAGAGAACTAAGATGAGCAGACTTCCATCTACCATAATGTAGTAGACATTGGCATCTTCTTCACTCTTAGTGAATCCCAATCCACATAGCTAAGAATTTATGCACATGTACCAAGCATAAGGTGCCTCCTTGAGACCGTAGAGGGTTCTCTTGAGCTTGCACACACATGTTTCTCTGCTAAAAGTCTCGAACCCCTCAAGATACTCAATGTAGATATCTTCCTCAACCACTCCATTGAGGAAGGCAATCTTAACATCCATTTGGTGGATCCTACACCCCAACTATGCTTCTAATGTAAGTATGGTCTTGATAAATGAGTATATTGTGACATGGGAAAATTTCTCCTCATAATCAATACCCTCCACCCGTAAGAAGCCTTTGGCAAAAAATATGGCCTTGGACTTATCAACACAACCATAAACTAAATTTTTCACCTTATACAACCATCTATAACCAAAGTTTGACTTGTTCTCAGGTCTGGGTACCACCTCTAATACGTTGTTCTTCATGATGGAGTTATACTCCACCATGGAATCTACCCCCATTTGTTGGGAAAAAACATCTTCAAAGGAATATGAATCATTGAATCATAATATATCAATTCTATCATGAGTACCATATATCATGTATATTTGTCTAGTGATCTCCTCTATCTGCGTAAGGAGCTAGTAGCTCCAACCTGCTCTTGAGCTTCATGCACCAATCTATCAACCATCATTGTCCTCTTCCTCCCTTCTCTGGAAGGATTTTTGTGAGTGGGTGCCACCACTTGGTCTGCTCTCTACCCCTCCATATGTGGCTTCTCCACATCATCCTCTTGAATTTCCTCTTTCCTTTGAGCAAGATATGAATTTGTGGGTATGAACAAGGCTCCTTCTTTGGAGCTAGAAGTTCCTTCTCAAGTGGTACACTCAACTCTTTATCTAGAGAACTCCTCATGGATTTCTCCTCATCAAATCTCACATACCTCCTCATAAAAATCATCCTTAGTGAGGGAATGTACACTCGATAAATATGAGGTGTCTCAAAATACCCTACAAATATCTCCCTCTCTGCAGTGGGTTCCAACTCTTTCATGCTATCTTTGGAGACATGACAATAGACTATGGATGAAAAAATATGAAAGTGGGAGACATCTTGTTTCCTCCCAGTGAAAGCTTATTCAGGTGTAATCATTCCAAGAATTTTGTGAGTGATCCTATTATGCAAGTAAACAACTATATTGCAAGCTTCTTTTGACAAGGATAGTGGCAACCCTTGGTCATGAAACATTTTTCTAACATCTCCTACAATACTTATATTTTTCCTCTCTGCAACCCCATTTCGCTGTGGGTTGTGGGGTGAAATCAAATACCTTCTAATACCCTCTTCGACACATAATTATTTGAAGGCATTAAACACATTCTCTCCTCCATTATCACTTCTCAGGGATGTAATTTTCTTAGTCTCATTTTCAACTAAGGTTTTAAAGTCAATAAACTTTGAATAAACCTCATCTTCCCTCTTCATGAAATAGATCCAACATTTTTGGGAAAAATCATCTATGAAGATCACATAATTCATGTGCTTTGAATTTGAGACTGTGGAAAATGGTCCACACGCATATGAGGGAACTCACTATAATATTGCTCCAACATTTATATCTTGGCCCTGGAAGGATGACTTAACATATTTTCCAAGAGTGCATCCCTTACAGACATCATGTTGATCAAGGGTGAATTTTGGAAGTCCAGTGGTGACTGTTGCATTATTTTCAAAGCTCCATGGTGTAGGTGTCCCATGCACCTATCTTAGATCTCTCCAACATCTCGTCCCTGAACATGTTCCGCCTTTATACTCAATGCAGCAGATGCATCCACCTCTAACTTGTAGAAATTTTGTACTCTTAAAACCAATTTATTTTACTTTTCCAACAACAATATGCTTCAAATAAGCCTTCCCTCTACTGAATGCCAAATAATATCCTCAGTCTTCAAGTACAACTACAAAAATTAGATTTTTCTTTAGACCAAGCACATAAATTCTTTAGGTGAAGATGGGAGCATGACTCCCTCTTCAAGATGATAATGCCAATACCTTTGGTACTATAGCTTCCATAATCTCCAAGCTCTATGTGTAACTATAGGTCATTCTCCTCTAAGTAGTTGGAGAACTCCTTATTTCCTGTCATATGAAATGAAGTACTAGAGTCTAAGTACCAAATTGCCATGTAGGTAATGAGGGTGAAATCCAACTTGAATTGTGATGTGTTATCATCTCATCGTGCTCATGTTGTAGGCTTCTTACCAGACTTCTTTTGTGGAATCTTGGTTGCATAGTTTCCATATTCATGGAAGTGAATGCATTTAATTTTGCTGAGGTCTTTTTTCTTGCCATGGTTTTGGACAAGTTTTTCCTTTCCTTGGGCCTTCTTTTCTTTGGATTTGTTTCCTTTGCCTATACAAGCAAAGTTTTCTTCCTCATTATTTATGGATGTGACTCCATATTTAGTGTTTCTTCTAATCTCCTATTGCACCAAGTCATACCCATGTCTCTCCTAATATGCCATATTACCTCTTCCATTAATTGAATCCTAGTAGCTATTCCAGGACTTTGGAAGACCAAGGAGTGACAAGCTCATAATTTCACATGGTGGTAGAGTCTTCCTACTCCTCTAAGTTCATCTCTCACTTGAGTGAATCTAGATAAGTATTGAAGAATAGTTGCATTTTTATTCATTCGAATGTTCCTAAACTTATCTCTCAATGCCGACTTCTTAACATCACTTCCACTTTCGAATAGGTTTATGAGAGTTTTCCACATCACAAAAGTAGTCTCCTTTCCATGCAAATTTCAAACCACATGGTCTCTGACTCCCTCTAGGATAATCCTCCTAGATTTTGTAGTATATTTCTTCCACTGAGATAGTTGTTGTGCATCTAATGCTGTTGCTTTTGGAATATATGTTTTTCTATACTTTAATACTCCATCATCATCCAACACAACTTCCATTCTGTCTTTTATTCGAAGTTCCCTCCAATGCATACTCAAGCCTCAATCCATTGAAAGACATTGTTCTACATTGAAGAAATAATTTCACGAAAAATATGTTATTCGAGATTTATTTGAGAGATGATAAGGAATCTAATTTCTATGTAGTTTTCAATAGCTTTGATACCATGTAGAAATAACTCAAAATTTTCATCTACTAATGAACTCAGACTGAAATCTATAGACACAAATTTCTTCTACTAAATTCAACAAAAGGAAAAATGACAATAGAAACACATGTAATCATTCAATCACAATGAACACAATTTTTACTAGGGAACCCAAATGGGGAAAACCCCTCCTCTAGTTGTATTATATTCGATGAGAACAATGATCTATTACAATGACTGCTTCAATGCTTGAATATGAATTTACATTACAATACTGATCTCCTCCTGAGTTTTCTCTGGCCAATACTTAGCCAAAATAGGCCTCCTCCTTCCTCCTATTTCCTTGCAAAATTCTTGCTCCTACAGAATAGGGAGGCTCCTATTTCCTTGCTCAATTCCCAAGGAAATTGGCTCACCTTATACATGCAAACACTATACACTCACTAACATACAATAATTATTACATTGTGCCTTTTATCTCCAACTTCACTAGCCAATGTGAATTGCATGCACGACTAGGGATATTTGTAGTAAATTGACTAGTTAACTGAGAGTTAGTTGATTTTACAACAATACAACTACTCATCTGAACTCACACTGACTCTATTTTAGACTAAAGCTCAAATAACTGACTTTCACTAAAGATAACACCTCTAGATAACTAGATCTTAACCACCAAATTGTACACAACTCTACTTCTAGCCCACAAAATTGAATTAATTGAATTAACTGAGTGATTTGGCCATGTCACTCTTGCTAATTGTCAGATAAATCTTCCTACTTAAGTGGAAATTCAAATTTCTTAATTTGACTAAGGCACAAGTCAAATGAAGCCTTTCTTGCGACAATTTCACAAGCTTTTACTATCTAATTCAACTAACCAATATCCAATGAGAGATGACCCCAAAAGTCAAATCTGATCCAAAGTCAAAGTCCACAATTTTTGGTCAAACTAAACAATAGTCAACAATAATCAAAGATTCCCTAACCAATAAATTTTCAACATTCAAAATGAATCCAAATCGGCCCATTCAATAGTCAAAGAACTCAATCTTTAAAACTTGATCAAACCTAGTCAAAACAACCTTCAATAATTTGGTCAAAAGAGAGATAAAATATGTGGCCAAAATTCATAAATTCCACTATCAACCTTAGTCAAATTCTACGGTCAACATAGGTCAAACAACCCATAAAAGTTTGGTCCTTATCCAAATGATTTAAACCTTCCAAAACATATATTTTCCAATTCAAGCGAGGTATTTTCCTCCCTTGGTCAATGCTGGTAAAACCGTCCTCAAAAATAAGACAACACACCAAAACATAAAAGATTCCTTCCCTTTGCATTTTTGGAGGGTATCCCTACAATTTTAGAAGTAGTCAAATCAATGCAAGAGAGAATGTGATGTGTGATGATCCTGCAAAGTGATGTGACATATTCTCTATTTATATGTGACTCATGGGGGTCAAATTAACTTGCACAGGCCAACTTGTGCTTCTGTGCACATGTGGGTTTCACCTTAAAAATTATATTTTTTTCTTAACCAAATTAAATTATTCAAAGTGCTAGTAGGGGTATTTATTGATGTGGAATGTTTTCTAATGGAGGTAATTTGTCCCTGAGCTACCAAATTAACAATCCCTCTCAGCTAGGGAGAAATTTTTCACTACATAATCATTCCCATCTCAAAAATATCGTCATCATCATCACTGAATAAATTCATATCTCATCTCTACTCATTTGATGAACACTCTCAAATCTAAAGAAGAAGAATCATCATCATAGGGGAGCTCAAGATACTACCTATATCCAAGGGCAACAAGAAGGATAACCCAACTTTTCATAAGAGACAATGGTCACATATGCTATTGCCCACTAATTTTCCCACCTTGACCCTCAAGAATTAAGTGGTAGAAAACTTGCATCGTTTCTGTTGGGGAAGATACCCAACTTACCATATAGTTGTTGAAAAATGTGGAACTAGGTTCAGTCTTTATAAGTATGAAATGTATTCTTGTAAAATATAAAATGAAAAAAATTACTATTGAAGCATGGATTTCATGCTCAAGTCATTTTATTTTATAGGTCAAGCACCCATTGAGTGCTTCTAGGATCTAAGAGTCATTGTCATATATGAAGATCCTTTGGGCACATTGTATCATGTAAATATATATATATATATATATATATATATATCTATTTGTCTTTAAGCATCGAAATTCCCTCCAATATCAATTCAACCTAGAAGCTGCCAAGTCAACCTACATGAAGAGCCACGTCTACCCTTCAAGAAGCCTATATAGAGAGAGGAACTTGTCCTCGATTAGACACACTCACACATCTATGTCTATGCGAAGAATAAGGCTAAAAGAGGTTAAAGAAGAAGGACGAAGAGGAAGAAAATGAAGTCAAAGTGCTTGGGTTAAGTCTCTCTCTCCCCCACATGAAAGTCAAAGATAGGGTTTCTGTGCTGGGGTCATATTTGGTTCGATCTTGGAGACAAGAGAAAAAATAGGTAAAGAAAAGGTGTCTTAGGGTGTCTCACTAGGCCTAAGATTCAAGGGAAGGCAATTGAAGAGGAAAGAAAGAAGAAGACCAAAGTATCCTTGAGGAGCAACAATAGTTGCAACAGTTGTTGGGAGACAAAATATCAAATCAGAAATAGGAGGTCGAAGATCTTTCAGAAGGAGGGTGAGTTGATCTTGATCTTGGAGGGTATTTGTTTGAGTCTCTAGGCCATGTTATTCATCAATTTAAATGATCTATAATAAGAGAATATATTTAAGGGTTTTCCCATCAAGAGGAGGGATTTCGGCCCTAGATTACAACCTATATACCGTGTCACTATTCTTATTGTTTTGGTAGTTGTTTGATGTATCTCACAAGATAATAATAAGGAACAAAGCTATTAAGGTAAAAGGTAACAAAAACAATTATCAAGTTAAAGAGAATTAACATATTCACTGCCCTATTAAATTCTCAACATGGTATTAGAGTTAAGGTTATCTAAGGGCATCATGAAGATCTCTTCTACAATGAAGAAGTTCATCAAGGATATTGAAAGCCATATCAAGAAAGGCATCAAAGAATCATGGAGTTTATAATTTTCTACCAAGAAGGTATGAATCAAAGAAAAGGTTGAAGGCCTCTTCTCGGGTCTCTCTAGCACATTCCAAGATGAATACATTTGGGTAATTGATAGTGGCGCATCAAGGCACATGACTAAACACTCCAATCAATTGAAGACTTTATCAAAAGGAAAATATGCTTATTCAGTGGAACTTGGAGATAACAATAGCTATCTCGTGAAAGGTATTGGATCAACCACCATAAAGCTAGAAGATGGAAGAAACATTCACCTCAACAAAATTATATTTGCCCTAGGTTTGCACCAGAATTTAATTTCCATTTCAAGTCTAGAAGAAAAGGGTGATAGAGTAGCTTTCATTGATGTTAAGGTCGTTGTATGGAGTAAAGACTCAAGTATATATAAAGCTAAAGTCATTGACATTCGAGAAGGGATACTTTACAAACTAATCTCTCTTGTGGACCAAGCCCTAGTTCACATTGAAATTAGCCCATGTGAGCTCCAACATAGAATATTTGGTCATCTACATTTCAAAATCATTCAAAATATAAGTTCCATAGTAGATGGAATTCTGAATCTAAAGGAATATCATGAAGGAGTTTGTAAGTGATGTGCAATGGGAAATAATACCAAGAGACCATTTGGAAGCAGTGCTTCATGGTCAAAAGAAATCTTGGATCTCGTTCATTCAGATGTATGTGTCCCTATGAATCCTAAATCTCTTGGAGGTGATCTATATTATGTCACATTCAAGAAAAACCTGGGTTTACTTAATGAAAACCAAAGACGAAGTATTTTTAAAATTTCAAGAATTCAAAGCTGAAGTGGAGAACCTTACAGGAAAAAGAATCAAGATATTAAGATTAGATAATGGAGGAGAATATACATCTAAAGAGATTATAGCATTCTGTAAGGAGTCTAGGATTAAGAGGGAGCTAATAGTCCCATACAATCTCAAGAAAAATGGAGTTGCAGAATGGAAGCATAGATCCATTGAAGAAAGTGTAAAAACAATGTTACACGATCAAGATATTCCTAAATTCCTATGGGTAGAAGCCACAAATACCATTGTCTACATTCAGAATCAAAGTTCCCACATATCTCTAGACAACACAGCTCCAGAAGAAATGTTCACGGGAAAGAAACCATTTGTAGATGATCTTTGGATCTTTTGGGTGTCCTGTATATATCCACATACCCAAGGACAAAAGAAATAATTTGGATCCTTCAGGAATGAAGGGGACATTTGTTGTGTACAAGAAATCATCAAAAGCTTACAGGATCTACATGAAATATGGACATCACATAGAAGTCAATCATAATGTCATATTTGACAAAATCATAGTTTCAAGAAATCAAAAGAACTTACCATATACTTTGATGATGAAGAACATCCTGTATTTGAGCAAGAAGTGGATAAGGGAGAAGAAGAATCTCACCATGAAGAATAAGGTCCTAGTGAGCTTGTTCAACCTGTGGTTATCCCTGAGACAAGAAAAATACCTAATTGTTTAAAATATACTCTACTTGATGTAGAAGGTCATGAGGAAGCGACGTGATCATTTAGATAAAGAAAGAAACCCAAAAGGTATTCTGTGTATGCTGCATACATGAAAAAACTAATAGAAGTAGAACCATCCACTTTTGAAGAGGATGTAAACAATCAAGTATGGAAAGATTCCATGAATGAAAAATATAAATCTATAATGAAGAATGGATTTTGGGGGATCGTACCTAGGCCCAAAGATAAATCTGTGGTTACTTCCAAATGGATATATAAGATTAAATATGCGACTGATGGAAGTATAAACAACTATAAAGCAAGATTTGTGGCTAGGGACTTTTCTCAACTTGAAGGCATCGACTATGAAGAGACATTTGATCCAACAACAAGATATACAACAATTCGATCATTACTCTCTCTAGCAGCATCAATGGGATGAGACATCCACCAAATGGGTGTCAAGACTACATTTCTGAAAGGCACACTGGATGAAGAAGTCTATATAGAACAACCCTTGGGGTTCAAAGTTAAAGATAGAAAGGCATATGTTTGCAGATTAAAGAAAGCATTATATGGCCTCAAGCAAGCACCAAGGGCATGGTATGCTAGAATGGATGCATATCTTCAAAGAATAGGCTTCACAAATTTATTTATTTATTTATTTTTGTTTTTTTGTTTTTTTTGTTTTTATTTTTATTTTTTATTTTTTATTTATTTTTTAGATCTGAACCTTTATATTAAGGTGGTAGATGGAGAACCTGTAATCATTCTTCTATATGTAGATGATCTTCTCTTAATAAGTGTAGAAGGTTGAATTGAAGAATGCAAGAAGCAACTAGCAACGTAATTTGACATGAAGGATTTTGGGCTGATGCATTACTATCTAGAACTAGAAGTCTGGCAAGGGCATGATGAAGTTTATTCGGGTCAAGGAAAATACATGGTCAAGCTGCTAAAAACGTTTGACATGATGGATTGCAAACCTATGACTACTCCGATGATCACAAATTTGAAGAGACTAAGAAGTTCCAAGTCTAGCCCTGTGGATCCTTCCAAGTATAGACAACTTATTGGATTATTGATGTACTTGGTGAATACCTGACTAGACATATGCTTTGCAGTAAATGGTCTCAGTCAATTCCAAGTGGAGCCGAAGCATGATCATTGGGTAGAAACGAAACATATTATGATATATCTACGAGGAACCATCCACTATTGTCTGAAGTATGATAGAAGGAATGTTGTCCAACTGATTGGATATATAGAATCTGATTGGGGAGGCAGTGAGCAAGATGGAAGGAGCACCATGGCAGGATGTTTCAATCTGGGATCCTCCATGATCTCATGGATGAGCAGAAATCAAGACACAATTTCTTTAAGTAGTGATGAAGTTGAATACATTGCAAGATGTGAAGTAAGCAGAGAAGAAATATGGTTAAGGAAGCTGCTATCTGACCTATTTGAAGGACCGATGAACCCTAAAATGATACTTTCTGATAACACCAGTTGTATATGATTGTTTGAGGATTGAGTGTTTCATGGAAAGACAAAGAATATAAACAACAAGTATCACTACATTCAAGAGCTAGTGCAAAATCGTGTGCTACAACTACAATATATCTCCACTGATGAACAAGTAGCTGACATATTGACAAAGTCACTTCCAAACAAGAAGCTTGTGTACTTGAGAGATAAGCTTGGTTTGGTTGATGTATTGTCCCTAATTGAGAGGGAGAGATACACACTACATTCTTGTATTCACTTGGAAGAAATAATGGAGGATTGGGTAACCATTTGACATTCGATACTCTTTGAGAATGAGATCGAGCATTTAAAATAAGAGAAGTCATGGAATAATATTATTTGAGGATTAGCTACCCAATATAAGAATAGTCCAACGAAGGTCATACTTGTTGATCACCTGGGTAGAGTATGTACCTTGAGAGACAATGATTATGGTTTCTATAAGTCATTGCTCTCTCCAACATTGTGCTTTGATCTTGTGGAGAGATAGAGCTATTAGTCAAGGCCTTGTTATGTTACAATGCTAGTTAAATGTGATGCTATAAATATGGGTTACCAATCCTACTCTTTTTATGAGATCTCTTCAGTTTGAGAATGACCATGTACCTCTTATGAATGTCGCCCTAGTTGAGAGGGAGTGTTGAAAAATGTGTAACTAGGTTCAGTGTTCATAAGTATGAAATATATTCTTGTAAAATATAAAATGAAAATAAATTATTATTGAAGCATGAGTTTCATGCTCAAGTCCTTTTATTTTATAGGTCAAGCACCCATTGAGTGCTTCTAGGTTCCAAGAGTCATTATGATATATTGAAGACCCTATGGGCACATTTTATCATGTAAAGAAAAAATTGTTTTTGTCTTTAAAGTGTCGAAATTCCCTCCGAGATCAAGTTGGACTACATGAAGAGCCACATCTACCCTTGAAGAAGCCTATATAAAGAGAGGAACTAGTCCTCCATTAGATACATTCACACATCTATTTCTATGTGAAGAAGAAGGATAAAATAGGTTGAAGAAGAAGGCCGAAGAGGAAGAAAAGGAAATCGAAGTGCTTGGGTTAAGTCTCTCTCTATCTCCCACGTGAAATTCAAAACTAGTGTTTCTACGCTGAGGTCATCTTTGGTTTGATCTTGGAGACACGAGAGAAATGAAGTAAAGTGAAGGTGTCTAACTCACCCTAATATTCAAGGTAAGGAAAGCGAAGAGGAAAGAAGTCCATATGAACAATATCAAAGTCTTCTTGAGGAGTAGCAACAGTTGTTGTGAGACAAAATTTCAGATCATAAATAGGATGTCGAAGATCTTGTAGAAGGAGGCCGAGTTGATCTTGATATTAGACGGTATTTGTCTGAGTCTCTAGGTCATGGTATTCATCAATTGAAGGATATATAAGAAGAGAAGATATTTAAGGGTTTTCCCTTCAAGAGGAGGGGTTTTGGCCTTGGATTGTAGCCTATATATTGTGTCACTATTATTATTGTTTTGGTATTTGTTTGATGTATCTCACAATATAATAATAAGGAACAAATCTAATAAGGTAAATGGTAACACAAACAATTATCAAGTTAAAGAGAATTAACATATTCAATGACCTATTGAATTCTCAACAATAGTAAGGATCTCAAACTCCCAAGTCTCTCCTCATCCATTAGTGAGATGGATGACAATCCCAAAAATCCCATCTTGTGGGTGGGATGCATACTAGGGTATACTCTATCAAGTCTCAAACAAATGGTAGGGGAGGATATCCCAACTTGTCATAAATGAAAAGGATCACATACACCCTATAGTGATAATAGGTAGGATAAGCCAAGTTTCCATAAATGAAAAGGATCATAAATCCTATTGTCTAGAAATCGCTTAACCCCAAGTGATCTCGTGGCTTAATTCCTTACCCTGAGATCTCAGACAGGTGGGAAGATCATAGCTCAATGTTCTCGATCATCCAAGACCCTTACCTAGGAGGGTCACATCCATCAGTCCAAACTACTCTCTAAAGACCAAGAACTTCCCTTTCGACAAAGCCTTGGTAGGAATATCTTCTATCTGATCATTTGCTAAAATGTGATGGAGTATCACTTCTCCTCTCTGCACCATATCTCGATTGTAGTGATACCCGGTCTCAATATGCTTGGAATTTTCATGGAAAACGAGATTCTTTTCCAGTTAGATCCCACTCTTATTGTCACAATATATAACTTTCGTATCCAGAACTTGCTTAAATAACTCTCCAAAGAGGTTCCTCAGCCATATAGCCTCACATCTAGCCATTCTAGCAGCAATGTATTCTGCCTCAACTATGCTTAAAGTAACAAACTTTTTCTTCTTGCTCATTTAAGTTATCATGACAGATCCTAAACTAAAGCAACATCCCGATGTGCTCTTCCCATCAATAACATTTCTAACCTAGTCAACATCACTATACCCATGAATTCTCACATATCTGATAATATATCTTAGACCAAGATAAATTGTCCCATGAAAATATCTCAACACATGCTTGGTAGGAACCCAATTTGCGTGAAGAGGTTCAATCATGAATTGAATCAAAGTATTAACTACAAAACATATGTCCGGATGTCTGTTTACAAGGAACATCAGTGCCCCAATCAATTGTCGATACTCAGAGGGATTCACCAAGGAAGGTCCAACAAAATCTCTACATAGCTCCTTGGAGTTTATATCCATCGGTGTAACGATGGACTATGCACCTTGGACAAGCTATTGAAGACATTTTGGATCACTTTTAAAGTAAATCTTTGGTATTTTTTGTTGTTGTTGTTGTTGTCTAAATTGGAGCTTGGAGAGATTACAGTCCTATTTTTATTGGCCAAGTTGGAGCTTAGATTTGAAGGAATATTGGAGTCCTCAATGAAGGTTGTAGCCTTGAGAAGAATTGAAGAATTTTTTGTAGAGGTTGGAGCCTGATTCATTGTAAAAGAGGAATGGAGTCCTCATCATCCAATTAATAAAATCAGTTTTGTTTTTGTGTTTTATCTTCTTGTTCATTTTGTGAAAAAATTCTTCACTGAAATAAATAACAATTGAAATAAATATTGATTCACCCCCCAAGTATTTCCAACAATTCGTATTAGATACAGCTTCTTCGAGATCAACCTAATAGATGGAAGAAGGATTTTTGAATTAGAATGGCCAATAAGGATGCATGTAGAGTCCCTCAATTTGATGGAACAAATTTCACTTTTTGGAAAGTTACAATGGAATTCTACTTCAGTTGAAGTTTGGTAATCTATCATAGTGTTGTGGCCACCAACAACCCCCCTCCTTATGAAGTGTTATTGCTAATACTAAATAAGTGGGGACCCTAAGTAAAAAATATAAAAAAATCAATTAGTGTTATATTTCCTTTTAGATAAAACTTACAACATCATGGACTTAGGAAAATACCTTGAAGAATCTAAAAAAAACCTAAGTTTCATAATGAAGAAAGTAAAATTCACTCCTTAAGAGATATCACATTGCGCAAAGAATGATAGGGTACCTTCTAATGAGTTAAAATGATAAAAAACGCGAGATTGCGACGCAAAAATTCATCGCATTACATACGTTAAAGAAGCACTCACATTGAAAAACTCTAAAAATCGCCGATATGCAATATCGCATATCACGCGTTGCAAAAAATCACATGAATTACACATAACGATTAAGAGATCTACGATACTGCGATATTGCGATGTTGCGATACTGCGATACTATGATACTGTGACACTGCGAAGTTGCGATATTGCGATACTGCGACCTTGCGATAGAACAACACGATGAAATTGCGATTTGCAATTTAGCGATCTGCGATATCGCAAAGCAAAATCGCAGGACCTCTCCATCGCAGTTGGTTCTGGCTCATTGTTCAAGAATTTTTTTTTAGCCGAGAGTTGGTCATGCATTTTAATGCAAATTAATGAGTTGCTGCCAGTTGTTAATGAAGTATGGTGTTGTGTTTTCCGAAGAAATAGTTCATGTAAGGTGGCATGTTTTGCATATCTGTGGCATTTAAAGTTTTCCTGTCATTATCTTTTATCATTACTTCCACCTCAAATGTAAACTGCAAGAAAGAAGGATGAAGAGTTATACGAGGCAATATGTAGAAAACTATGAGGAGAAAGGGCAGCACTCCAATGTACATTTCAGAAGGCGGTGCCTAATCCACTTAAGGGAGAGAAAGAGCCGCAAAAATCTTCTGAGCCATCCATCACAAATTTCTCATATACAGTCATGGTTGAATGGGTACTGAACAATGTTGATTCCAGAAACATACAGTTTAATGCTCAGGGTCAAGAGCTCACGAAATCACTATTTTTACAAATTTTGATCTTTATACCAAATGAGAGAAAAAGGTGCAAGAGGCGAAAAACGCATCAAGGAAGCCCGGATCAAGAAACAGAGGCAGTTTCTGATGTGCGATTAGTGCTTAGCGCTAATTGTGCATTGCTAGGAAAACTTGCTCGAAAAGGAAGGCTCCTAGTTACTCAGTCACCTACAAGCCCCGAAAATTGCAAGAAAGCAGCGATAGAAACAAACTGGAAACATAAGACTAAAGGAAAAGCAGAAGCAGTCCAAGGGTTAACCAAGTTGAAATGGGATTTTTACCAGGTATATATGGTAATGTCACATAGTCATTGGATGAATCTCAAGTATGTCATCAATTTTACTGAGAAGATAATGCCAGCTCTTGTCGATTCTGTTTGCTTAACTTAACCAAACATGGAAGACGGTCAACCGACTCCACTCAGGAAAATACTGAATGCTTGCTACATTAAGGAGCAGATTTAGAAATAGTTAGATAGTGGATTTAATTTTAGAAATAGTTTTGCTTAGAAAGAGGATGGTCATTTCAACCGAATCCTCAATTTCTGTAAATAAGTTGTTTAGTTAGTAGTATTTTAACCCTTCTCATGCATTTAGAGAAGGGTCCAGAAATTTATCAAAAACTTGTCCTTAGAACATGCACTTTTGCACCCTCAGAGGAGGTTTTGGTGAATGAATGGAACATGGTTTATTTGATATTTGCATTTGATATCCGCTACTGATGTTGCACTTTTGTACTCTTAGTAGATGTTAAATCAAGGAGAGATAAATCAATTGTCGCTTGAAGCTCATGAGCACGACTAGTTATAAATGGTACTTTTATCTCTTAACCATTTCTGCTTATGCGTTAAAGTGATATTCAGTTTTCAGTTGTTTATATATTACAACATGGATGTTTGAGTTATCATTTGGCACTTTTGTACGGTGATAACTATTTGTTTATGCTTAGTGTATGAATAGATCATTTATGCGATAAGTTTTCGCAACTGTTTCGTCTAACTTCTTATACAAAGTAGTTCATCCTTTTTGAATTATTTTCTTATAATAGCTGAATGATCTTTATTACCAGTTATTGTTTGAAATCTTTTTAGATCACATAGAAGAAAGATCACACCTTGGGTTAGCATAAATTTTGATGTTTTTCTGTTTATTAGAATACAATAGCATAGCATTAGATTAGAATTAGGATAGAAGTATTCCATTTAGAACAGAAATACCCATCTTTCTCACACACACACACTGAATTGGGAAACTGGTCCCATATCCCCAGTCGGACCCGCTATACGAAACAGATAAGGAGCTGCCAACCAAGGACCGGACTGGGCGGGTATCCCCCTTGTTGTTGACCCGATTTTCAGGGCCTTCAACACACAGATGGATATAAGATTCCCTCTCCTTTTCCAACATATCCAGATGGAAAAAATTCATATATGGAAAATGTAAAGGCATTAAATTCTATTGCAAGTTATTTTTGAGATTCAAACTTCACTAAATTCATGAGCATTAAAACAACTAAAGGGATTTGGTACAAGCTCATTAAGGGATGAAGGAGATGAAAAATTTAAGAAGGCTAAGCTCCACAACTTTAGAAGGAAATTTGAAGGACTCAAAATGGATGAAGAAAAAGACATTGATGCTTACTTTCACTAGGTAGATGACGTTTTCAATTCTCTTAAAGGGCTTGGTGAAGATGTCAAGGAGAAGGCCATTGTGCAGAAAGTTCTGAGATCTCTCCCTGACCATTTTGATGCCAAATTTAGTGCCATAAAAAAATGGAAATACTTCGATGCCTTATCAATGAATGAGATTCATGGAATTCTCATTTCATA
This sequence comes from Pinus taeda, assembly GCA_000404065.3. Lineage (NCBI taxonomy): Eukaryota > Viridiplantae > Streptophyta > Pinopsida > Pinales > Pinaceae > Pinus > Pinus taeda. The sequence goes on from APFE030309996.1 coordinate 22,199, forward strand.
TGAGATGAGAACAAGAAACTTAAATCACAGAGAATCTTCATTTTAAGGTATCCAAAACATCAATAAAAGGAAAGAATTATAGTTGCAACAAAGATGACTCTAGTCTTGAAATAAAATTGGCACAATTTGTGAAGAAGCTAAGGAAAGGATAAAAAATCAAAGGCAAGTACCCTCTTATTTGTTTTAAATGTGGAGAAATAGGACATTATGCTATGAAATTCCCCTTCAAGGATGATAGTGATGATGAAGATGTACCCAAAAGAAGAACATTCAAGAAGAAAGGACCAAACAAGAAGAATTTCTTCTCTAAAAAATGATTGTGATGAATATGAACCTAAGAAGAGATTATTCAAGAAGAATGGCTCGAACAAAAGGAATTTATTCTCCAAGAAAGATAGTGATGATTCTGATGAAGAAAATGACTATGCAGGAAGTAATGAAGTACGGTTCATGGCATTCACTAATGTACTTGAAGGATAAGAAGAAGGAAATGTGGATGAAATGTTGAGTAGTGCTATTGAAGAAAATGAAAAACTAAGAAAGAAGATCATCTCTCTCAAAAATGAAAGAGAAGAAGTAAAGAGGATAGAAGACATCTTGAACAACAAGCTAAAGGAAAAGGTAGTGATGTGTGAAGAATTGGAATATGAAGTTGTTTTTATCAAGAAGGAGATGAACTAGGTCAACAAAAGTTTGAAAATTTCTTAAGCCCTTGATGTCATCCTTAACACTCAAAGACAAAAACATGAAAAATAAGGGCATGGATACATAGGTGAATCATCCAAATCAAAAGAGAACACCAGTGCTCATCATGAAGAAATACCAAAAATCTATGTTGATTCCCTTTGCAATTATCCAAAAGGAGAAAAATAGTTCCATCCAAGTCAAAAATATTCTTACAACAATCCAAGGAATGAGAAGAAGTATTTTATAGAAAAGGATGTCACAACAATCCAAGGCTATCTTAATTGGTATCAAACTATTTTCCTTGGTCATTGTTTCTTTTGAAAAAAAATTGGTCACCATGCTAAGCATTGTAAGGCTTATGGAAAGAATGTTAACTCAAGGGGGTATAGGACTAACTTCCCAAACAAGTCTGTTGATTCAAGGAGACAAGATCAAATCAAGACTTATAACTCATTTGATCCTTTGTCAAAGTATAGTCTAGAATGCTTCAAATGTAATAATCTAGGGAAGGAAGCACAAAATTGTCCACTTGAGCCAATATAAAAGTTTTGTAGAAGAAAGGAATCCACTACAGATAAATGTGCTCTAGATTTATGTGAACAAAGTGGGGAAAACAAGTGGTTTGTAGATAGTGGAGATTTTAAGCACATGAATGGTGACCAAAGGAAGTTTATCTCACTAGAAAAGAAGGATGGAAATGTGAATTTTGGAAGTGGATCCACCAAAATTACTCGTAAAGGCACAATAAGTGTTGTAAATGGAAAGGGAAAAGAACAAAATGCATTACTTGTTGAAGGACTCAAACACAATATTTTAAGCGTTATCCAAATATATGATCAATGACATGATATCTTTTTTAGTACCAAGGGATGTGAGATAAGAAGGCATTCTTCAAGAAAAATTGTGGAAAAAGGAGTAAGAACAACAAATAATGTATACATCCTTAGTGAAATTCAAGAAGAAAAATGTTACATAAGTCAAGTAGATGAAATATAACTATGGCACAAACAATTGGGACATATAAACTTTGATAATTTGGTAAAGATCAACAAAAATCAAGTAGTGAGAGACATTACTGTAATTTACAAACCTAAAAAGGATATTTGTGCACCATTTCAACATGGAAAACAAACAAAGACTAGCTTCAAGGCCACATAATGTTCTACATCAAAGCCTTTGGAGATCATCCATGCAGATCTATGTGAACGAACTAGAAATCCAACTCTACAAGGAGAAAGGTACTTTGTATTATTTGTAGTTGATTATACTAGAATGATGTGTTTATTTTTCATAACGTTTAAATCCAAAGCACGAGAATTCTTTAATAATTTCAAATCTCTTGTTGAAAATTAAAGTGAATAAAAAATCAAGTGCCTTAGAATAGATAGAGGTGGATAATTTACTTCAAAATAGTTCAATGGATTTTGTGAGTCACATGGAATAAAAAAGGAACTATCGGTTGCTATAAATCCACAAAAAAATGGAGTGGTTGAAAGAAGAAATAAATCTGCACAAGATATTGCAAGAACAATGTTGCTTGCAACTGATTTGTAGCCTAAATTTTTGAGAGAAGAAGTCGGGGAAATATTATATACTATGAATAAGGCACAAACCCGAACAAATAGTGACAAAATTCCATATGAATTATGGAAAGGAGGATATGCTTCAGTGAAATATTTTAGAATATTTGGAAGTAAGTTTTTTATAAATATCAATGATGATTCACCAGGGAAGTTTGATTGATCTAGGTCCGGGTGTGACAAAGGACCCTTCCAAGACCTTTTACTTTCGTGATGTGTTAAATTTAAATTTTAAAAGAACATCAATGAATACATCTGCATGTTGTAAAGAAGAGGAACATGACAATCATCAACACATGAAAACATAATATGTTGATAATGGAGTTTGTCTAGGAGGTACTACGTCTCTAGGCCCCTGTGTCGAGATGGTGAAGGCCGCTGCATTAAGTGTTGTCAATAGTTATGATGTACATAAGAGGTGCTGTCGCTATCATAAAAGGAAAATTCCCTGATGTAGGAGTGGATCCAAGAGATGTTCCACTATAGGAACTCTCAGTAAAAAAGGACTCCTATTAGTATGACACAAACTCATGCATGATGATAATGAGCATCCCGCCAACATGGCATAAAAGGGATCTCAAGGCAAACATACATGGCGACAACATGAGTATCTCATCAACATGATGACAAAGGGATCTCAAACTAAACATGACGAATCATGACAACAAGTACATCCCACAAATGATTCCGCATCACATCAAGTAGGAATCATGAAAACAAGTAAGAAACAAGATCCCTCATCAAAAATCACACATGGATTTGTGCAACATAATGCATAGAAAAAGAAGTACATGAACACACTGCATATACCTCACATCCAGGGGCCATCTAAAGAAAAGGATGTCAAACTGTTGAAGCTGTTCATGCCATCAACCTCGCGGCGTCGAATCGCATGGAAATGACTGCTCGCACATGAATGCTGACACCTGCATTCCACTTAGAAAAGTGTCCAAAAAATGAAATGAGAAAATGGAAAATCTGAATGCACCATCAGATTTGTGGCATCAAATAGTGCAAAATCGGCTATCAAATTTTTGAATTTTGAGAAAATGAAAATCTAGAGCTTAAGGAACCTTTTAGATTCCCCTTAGATTCCTCAAAGATTCCCTCCTCCGGGTCCTTTGCAAATTGGCTGCTCAAATCAGAAAACTCACTGTGCCATCGGGTTCGTGTCGATGAGAGGTGTAAGATCGACATAAAATTTGTCCAATTTGGACACTGCAAAATTTTCACCCTCCTGAAAATTTTGCTCCATCATGGTTCCACCTGCAAATAAATTAATTAAAATTGACGTCCTTTTGGTTTCGTCTTCACATAGTATGATTTCTATTGGAGATTTGGAGATCCCAATTATAGGGACAAACATGAGGCTCCTTACCAGGATGAGGCATGAGGAGGAAAAAGAACTTGGTGTTAATAACCAAGGCATAGCTCAACCTTTGGAGGTTGTGCATAAACATCGATTTGCAGGGGTGAGATACACCAAAGGAGAATGCTCGAAAGTGTCATATGCTTTTGAGACATCGTCGAAATCGTCGAGGGAAGAGAATGATGGGAACACATCCTCATCATCCCATGGCAGTGACCATTGCGGGGAGAAAGCTGAGGCAAGCTCTTATCACCATAATGACACCAAAGACGACAAGGAAAGGTATAATCAGTCTCGACATTCGAATGCTCATGTCAATTATAATCATGTTGTTAATGATGGGCATAAATCATGGAATCAAAAAACATGTACCTTTTGTGGATTACATAACGATACATTTTCTAAGTGTTGGGAAAGAATAGTAGCACACAAAAGGAGGAGGCATGAAAGACCCCCTCAACAATAGGTAAAGAAACATGGTAAGAAGATCTAGAGGAAGAAAACCTATTGCAGTCATTGCGACAGAAGTGGCCAACAAAGAGCCACATGTTGGAGGCTCCATCTAGAGCAAAACCTAAAAAAAAAGTGTCGATGCATAAACCAGGTGAAACGATTGTTCGACAAGCAAAACCACCACAAGGAGGCAACCCATTCACCTTGATAAGTGAAAAATGGTTTCTAGATATGTTAGCTTGTCATGGTTGTGCTTTTGTAAATCATTTGTTGCACTTTAAAATCTAAAAGTGATGATGTGTTTTCGATAACTTGTTAGACAACAATGATTTCTGGTCTTATTTTGAGTTGCATGATAAATTGTGAAAGTGATGTTTGGCCTGATCTTTGTAAATAATGTGTTGCAATGATGAAGTGTTTTCCATCACTTGTTGAAGCAACAATGATATGTTGGCCTTGTTTTATTAGCTGGGGTATTGTGTCCATCTTGATGTAAACTTGACCACCGAGTATGTGTTATGAACTCATGGAAAGTGTGGGAGACTTGGGTCATTAGTTGGTCATGAAAGTCAAGCATGTAATTTGTAGAAACAATGTACTACAGGTTGCAGGTGTTGGCTCATTGCTTAAGGCTCTGGAGAACAAAGGTGAAGGAGATGTAAGCGAGGCCTTTCAAGATGCTTGTGATGCAGACAAGGTACAAAAGAATTGTAGATTGTTTTTCATGCTTTTGGAGGACAAAAAGCTCCTCAGTGGGGAGGACTGATCCAAGTGGCTCTAGAGACACACACAGGACAAAGAGGGCTTATGGGAGCTAAAAAATCAAAGTGATCAGAATGCATGTGAACGGTTCGTCAATCCAAGCTCGTATGAGGGAGAATGAGCTAGTGAAAGTTGGGCTGTGGATTTGACTGACCCCAGGGCATGAAACCTGGACTGATCCAAGTGGCTCTAGAGACACACACAGGACAAAGAGGGCTTATGGGAGCTAAAAAATCAAAGTGATCAGAATGCATGTGAACGGTTCGTCAATCCAAGCTCGTATGAGGGAGAATGAGCTAGTGAAAGTTGGGCTGTGGATTTGACTGACCCCAGGGCATGAAACCTATCTCCCGAAAGTGGGCGAAATTGTTGCCTCTTTAATTTGTCTAATATCCCTTATATTAGACAAATTCAAAA
>APFE030310002.1:0-20396 GCA_000404065.3 Pinus taeda
TCTCACATGCCTTCCTCTCTACCCTCCAAGCTCCTATTTCCTTGCGCAATTCCTCTGGGATGATCTCCTTCACCCAGTGGAACACTACGCTCACTCACTGCTCTAACACACTGTCAGAAGTGTGCAATCCTCAAGGAACCTTCCCTTGACTGCATGCATGAGTTTCCTTTATAGGAAAACACATGCAACTGATAGTACATTATCCTTGACATTTAGCTCAACTGGGTCTTTCTCAAAATAGACATGCATGAGTTTCTGATGAAGGAATCTTCAGTTGTATGGAGTACACTGGTTGAGTGCATGATGCATCAACTGATTGTTAACTCACAATTAGTACCTCAAACAGTTTGGAACTAATTTAACTGGACTTAACTCAGTAAACTGAGTTAACTAATTACAACTCAAATATAACTCAATCTTATCTCCTTAATCTAAGGAATAATTATTGCATGATTGTAGAAAGACTTCTAACTTGAACTTCTCAAACTAATTAATCCATAATGAATTAATTAATTATTTCCAAGCAGATGGTGAGACTAAATACGATTTTAATTCACAATTTTAATTCAAGGACAAATTAAAATTGGAATTTCGGGATTCTATTTTTATCATTTCTTGTTGTTATTTTCAACAAGTGATTATGTCATGAAGAGCTATCAATCCTATTATGAAAGAGATGTAATGTATTGTCTTGTTATGTTATGTAACCATTTGACTGAGTCAAATTACATAAAAACATAAAAATAAAAGTAAAAATAAAATGGAATCAAAAAACAAAAGCAAAAAATAGTAATTATAAATATTAATCAAAACCTTTTGATTTGGAAGGTATACATATATATATATATATATATGAATGATTTTTTATCTCTTGTAGGAATCTTAGTACTCATCAAATTAGTATTGGAGGCAATTCTAGTATATTGGATGTCTTTGTTCTAGATACCTAAAGGTATATTAGGCTTAGTTTGAAAAATATGTTGTGGTTTTTTGTGAAGAGGCACAAAATAAGGCATAACTTTTTCTTGGGTTAGTTGGGAAAGGATTGCACTCCCAAAAAATGGGGTGGTTGGGGAATAAAAAATTTAAATTGTTTCTCTCATGCGCTTGATGCTAAATTTGAATGGAGATTGTTATCTCCTGCTAGTTTATGGACAAAGGTTGTATCAAGGAAATATATTTACCCCCTCTTTGGAGGATTAGACCAGGAATCCAAATAAGAGGAAACTAAATATATCAACTATTTGGAAGGTCGTAATTGACTTGTTCAATATCATCGGTTCAAGTTTGGCATGGAGTGTGGGATCGAGTGAGCGGGTTTGAATCGACATCGATCCATGGTTTATAAGTGGTGATCAACACATAATCCCCCTATAGTTGTGACATTTTTTGTTAAGAAGGGAAAAAGAACATTAAATAAAATAGTTGATTCAAACAACACATCTATTTGGGCACGAGGATGGTTATCAACACAAAATCTCAATCTTCCTATAGAATGGCATGAACTGTGGAATAATTATACCAGACCCCTCACAAACTCTCATGTTAGGAATCTCGATAGAGAGGATGAACTACTTTGGATTCATTTTGTGCATGGGAGATACATCCCTAAAGAAGGATATATATATATATATATATATATGCTTACACTAAAAAGAACCTAAGGTATAGTCATGGTGGTGGAAGAATATTTGGAAACTGAAAAGTCCATCAAAAGCTTGACTATTTTTTATGGTGTTTTATGGAAACAATATCCCTATAGGAGACAATCTAAAAAATATATCTTATCATGGTCCACCTTGGTGTGATTTATGATTTCTGCAAAGGTGACGAGGAATCTATAGATCATTAGTTTATTTCTGGTCCTATAACATCCCAGATATGGAGTATGATATCTCCTTAGAGAGTTTTATGAGCATGATCTAGATATGACATGGGTACACTATGATGAGAAATAGAGAGATCTGATTGGTATAAAATCCCATATATAGTTGGGACCGAGATTCTTTCATATATTGAGACAATGTAGTTGTATGAGACAAGATTAGGCTTGTGGTTGGTACCTCCTTGATAGGAAGGATGAATATGGCATCCTTTTGTAATTTATATGATTATTTATGTTCTAACATGGTATTGTATTTGATGCCCTGTATGAACAAGAGACAATTGTTATTGATTCATGTTGATTTCCAAATACATCGTTGATTGAGGACACTGAGCCAACTCTTCCTCCCCTATTTGAGCTCCCAAGGTGTGCAATTGAGATAGAGGGCTCCTGGGGTTGAGGGAACTCTGTATAATAGGGTGTACCCCTATCTGTTACCCACAGGGTTGGAGATGATTCTCCTCTATCTTCATAGGGTTGGAGATGTTGCTCCCCCATTTGGTCTATGCAGAGTATACCCCAATTAGCATCATACTCACAAGATGGGCTTGTTGGGAATACCGCTCCGTGTATGTCCAATAAGTTGAGAGTGTACATGGGGTGTACAACCCAAGTTCATTATGATGCATGTGTTCTACAACATGACTACTTAGAGTCATCGATGGGAAGATCAATATGCAATAGGATTCGGTTGAGATAACCGTATGTGGTTATGGGTTGAGAATGAGCTCCCCAATGTGATTTCAGGGTTGAGATGTGCTCCCCTGTGTGTTTTGATATCCTATTGCTCAATATGGGGTTGTAGATGTATAGCTCCCCCATGAGATTCAGGGTGGAGATGTGCTCCTCGATTTGGTTCCAGGTTGAGATGTGCTCGTTGATGATATTCTCTCTAGTGATGATGCGAGTCGTAGATCTATCCCCCCGCTGATATTCTAGGTAGTTGTCCGCTGATCGATATTTTAGGTAGTAGCCCACTGGCAAAGATTCTGGGTAGTAATTTGATGAATAGAGGGTGGTAACTTAAGCTCCCCTTCGATAACAAATTCTTCTTCTTTTAGATTCGAGAATGTTCAACATATGAGCAAGGACAATCAAGATATAAGAAGGAATAAGAAAGATATGAATCAAGATGATGGGATAATTGAGATAGGGCATATGATGTTTGGATGAGATATTGATTGATGGACAAATATTGGAAGGTGGAATTCTCCCTAGTTAAGAGGGATTGTTAAACATATGCAACTACGTTCCAATTCCAATATGGAAAGATCAATTTATGGCGATAATGATTTCATTGAATTCCTCTTTTCGGGAGGACCAAAATTGACTTAAATAGCACTCAAATCGGATAAGGGAAAGTGTATTTATGAATAAAAAACCCATAGGTGCATATTTGACAAGGTCAACCCTAAAGCAAAGTGGACCCTGTTGGAAGGCTATAAATACAAGTGCCCTCTACCTCATTTGGACACAATTATGAGATACCATTCTATCTTCGTTTATGGCTTACATAGGTTTGAGGCTCGTCTGCGGAAGAATGGGTTTTCTATGAGGTAAAATTGCAGGGTGAGAAGCTAGTATTTTAGATCTAGGGTTTTGGGCCACATTTACAGGCACAACACAAAAGGATCTCGACCACAATCACTCTCACATAGGATCATACGTGCAAATGGAGCCTTATAGTCGTACAAACAACTCACTGTGCATGTGACCGAGAGTTAGGGTTCTCATAGACACAGTTATTCGCTCGCCATAGATAAGATCTAGCCCTAGTCACTCGCTCACCAGGCTTAAGGGTGTGACTGGGTTGTGATAGTCACACACATAACAAACTAAAGGGTGTGACAGAGACTCTAAGATAGATTTGGGTAGATTCGACCACAGTTTCTCGCTTATAGTGTTTCGAAGAACGACCAGGAAGTTATAGTCACTCAGATGACTCCTTTTATGTTTCATTGAATTGATGATGATGTTGAATAATGATGTAAAAATTGAATAATGTTATGATGTTATGGGGTGAATGTAATGTGTTAAATGAAGAAATCCAATTATCAAAGCAAAGAACAATATTTCCCTAAGAAAAATTAACAGTTCTGGGCAATGCAAAACTTCAAGCTGGGAAAATGGATTGAAAAAGGCCAATGTTGAAACATACCGGAGAGTTACTTTGGGACACAACAGCAAGCATAGGCAAAAAATAAGTGGCTAGAAGTTGTTGCATAACAACAATGTGAAAGGAAAGAGGTAAAAGAAGGAATTTTGGAAGAGAATTTCGCTAACTAATGTGTGCCTTTTTGTGGACAAGGATCGATTTAAACCTATGTTTTATTTGACATGAATCAATTTCTATTATGCCTATGACTGAGTGAACAACAACATTATGGCCAAGTGGTTGGTCATTCCATGGATAATGATGGAAAATGGCATGGTGGGCATGAGAATGGCACAAGGGAAGTGGGTATACATATGTAAATTCCATTACGACTGACAGGTTCTGTCAAGAGTCATTCTTGTAGAAGTATGATGGTTTAAATTCATTTTATGTAAATTGGATGAGTTGCAAGATTCTTGGTTGTGTGAGGAGTTAATTGGGAAAAAATAGTTTGGACGATTTAAGATTTTAACACATGAGAAGATGATTCTTATATTATGCCCATGTTTATATTATGAACAGGGAATGTTCAAGTACATATTAGCAAAATGAAAAAATTGTGATCTGCGGCATGCCAAGACAAGCTTGGATAAACACCAAATCCTGGATTTGAATTGGGAATGCCTATGCTGAAGCATGGGAAAGGCACTAGAGGAAGTATCGCTCGATGTATGTGGAGGGAGATAGTGTGGTCTTTGCGTTTGGAAACAATGTTGTGTACATAGTGTACTGTGTTATGTGTGTTGTGTACGTGTTGTGTTATACATGTGTATTTGTCATGTGTATCATGTGCATGTGTATGTGTTGTGGTACATTGTGTATATGCGCATGTGTTGTGTAATGTTTTGGGGTTAGGTAGGTATGGGACTATCTTGGCACTTGTGTTGGGTAATGTGTATGGACCAAGCAAGTATGGGACTACCTAGGCCTACAAAGGTGCGGAATACACCCATATTCTTGTCGAAAGAAGTTATCGACTTTATTAGTGACAATATTCATTGGGTAGTGATTGGGCTTAGCACACACACACTCACACATATATCCACCAATGGGTGCTTGCCGGGTTTGGAAACTGATCCAGTGTGTGTACATGGTCAAAGAGAAGTGAAGGCCTTGGGTTCTTACTAGGTTTGGAACCGTTCCAATGTGTGTATGAGGCCAAAGAGAAGAGAAGGCCATTGGATGCTTGTCGGGTTGGCAACTGATCCAATGTGTGTAAAGCAATCAACAAAGAGAACAATACAAGTTCTATTTAAAACCTCCAAAGCATCAAACGACTCCAAAGGGCCATGGAAAAAATGGCCGAATTTATCAATTAATGATTACCAAGTGGTCGGTAAGCCATTGTGCATGTAAGAAGTGTTGTAACAGCTTAAACATCTGTGTATATAAAGCTCCATAATCAACAAAGCATGGTCTAATAACATGTTTTTCATATATGGTTATTGAATACTGAGGACGATGTTCCCCTCAACGGGGAGGGGACTATAACATCCCCTGGTTAATATTTAACTCTTTTAATTAATTTTAGTTATTTTAAAACATTGAGAGAGGGACACAAATTCCATTGCTTGAGGCAAGAGATTTCTTCAGGGAATTGTTATTTTAAATATCAGACTTGCTTGGTTGAGTGGTCTAATGGTGCCATAAATTAAATAAAATAAAAAGGACATGGAAAAGTTTCCTTTGACTCCCTTAGCAAGAAAAACAAGACAAAAACATTAAAGCAACATGGGATGCACTCTTCACGAGGTGGACTGCTACGAAATTATTGAGAAGAGGGTAGTTTGTCATGGATGGAAAGGGGGGAGGACCCAAAATTATTGAATGGGAAACATGCAATGTCATAGAATGGTGGAAAACAAAGAGACACACACAAAATATGTAGAGGGAGAAAACCTCCTCGCACACATAAGTTTTGGGAGGCGCAAAGATAGTGGAATTTTAGGACTGCTATAGGAGAGATAGAAAAGGTAGCCGAGCTACATTTCTAGGAGTTTAAGAGAGCTATAAACAAGATGTAGAGCCCTATTGAAACTTGTTGGGCATAAGAATTGCAAAAGAAAAGTGGCTTGCCTTGAGGATGAAGACACGAGGGCTTGGTGGTATTTTGGTTCAGTTGTGCATTCGTTAAAGGCTTCCTTTAGGATTTCCTCCTCTTTTTTCCTTTTCGACCTGTAACATTATATGGTGGTCTCCTCCATGTCTTCAGTAATGTATACTCTAGTAATGGGTTTTTGGTTTTTGGTTTATATTTCCATGCTAACAAGAGCTCAAGCTAGAGTGAATATTGTGTTTAGTGTTGCAGATGGCATTGCTTCAAGAGATTGAATGATTTGACTTACGCTCATGCACTTCACGTAATGTTTCATTTTTCTATGCACGTGACTATGTTGAATTCCTCAATACTAGATGTTATATTCTATATGTTGTCTCAGTGTTGTAACAATGTGACAAATCCCTATTGAATGGTTAATATAGTCATGGTGTTCAACTGGATTCGTACTCTATTAATGTGTGTGTGTGTGTGTGTGTGTGTGTGTGTATGGGTTATTCTCTAATAGTAACCTTTATGGAAGTTCCTTCATAAATTATAGCAACATGAACTTGTTCTAACTACAAGTTTTCCTCAACACTGCATATAGCCTTAAGGTAGAATATAGGAGATTTTCTTTCTCCTTCTAGCTCTGTTGGCATGCCTATTTTCATATTAATGTTTCTTTAAGTTTCCTTGGTTATTATCTCATAGTAACCTATATGAAGCTCCTTCATAAATTGTAGTAGCATGAACTTGTTCTGGTTGCAGGTTTTCCTCGACACTGAATATAGTCTTAAGGTAGAATATGGGAGATATTCTTTCTCCTTTAGGCTTTATTGGTATGCCCATTTTCACATGAATGTTGCTTTAAGTTTCCCATGTCGAAAACCCAAGTCTTGGTTCGGTATTTTTTCTTTCTCTATGCTTAGGGCCCAGAAGGCCTTGTTCTCCTTGCTGTGGAGGAGATCTCTTCAAAGAACTTTCATGGCTTAATTTTATGTTTCCTAGTTTGGCATGGTTATTCTTCTAATCCATGAGCATGATCGAGATTCTCTCCTTGTGGATTTGGATACCTTTGCATGATTCTGGTTGTGTGTATAGGTTTTGGTATGTTGATTTGATCACCGAGGAGACCATATACCTCTGAAAGGTTGAATGGGAAATTCCTTTAACTGGATGGGCAACTCCTTGTTCAGTGTCTTGTATTTCAGCCACCGAGAACCTGAAGGAGGTAATCTATCTATAACTTGGGAGGGATAGCCCTAGTGTGCGCTTTACATAGCTTTAATAATGATGTTGAGTTCTGGTGTGAGTCTAAACATTTGCAGAACCACTGTAGCAGGGCCATGGTTGTAAACCTTCACAAAAGGATTAGGTGGAAAAGCCTTATCCTTACCCCCTTTAACCTCATTTGTGATCATGCTGAGATTTATTAGGTTGTGTGAAGGTTGGCTTGAAGACCAAGACACTACCCCATATGACTGCATTGCATAACCGATCACGAAGCTTGTATAATGGTTGGACAAGATTGAACACGAGAAGATCAATAACTCATAAGGAATCCGAGATTATGTAAGCCTGAAGGGGTTGCATCTCGAAAGTCGCAGGTGTTCACTTAAGCGAAACACTCAGGCTGACGAGGACCGAGATGGAATGGCAGGGCCTATAGCGCAGGGAAGGGTGGGATGACGTGGAGGTCGTGCATAGGTTGGTAGAGGAACCACTTCTCATATAAGTGGGCCTGTCATAGAATTAGGAGGTTTAAAAATGGGACAACATGGATGGGAATATCAACGATAGCCGATGGGAACTTTCACATCCCAGAGTTTGTTTACTGGAGGAGACCTCACACAATGTTGAAGGGAGAGTTAGCATGACTCAACAAGAATGAGGACCAATTAGAAGCATTGTTAGCACAACAGTGTGGACCCGCTAGGGCATGTAATCCTGGAGGTTATTCCCCAGGAGTGTAAGCAAGACACAAGTTGAGGGGAGAAACATAGCGCTAGCCTAGGTTGCACTGGTATACAATGGGCTTGATAACCCATTCATTGGAGCATGAAGTATGTACAGACCCACAGACAGGTCAACATCTAGGGTCAACCCTCACACAAATGTTAAACGTGTAATTGCAATGGGTTGGGTAACAAAGCCCGAGTCATGGGAAGATTCGTGACAAATAACAACCTATCATGTGGTTGGTAATCTCTCTCTCTCTCTCTCTCTCTCTCTCTCTCTCTCCCTTCCTCCCTCCCTATATATAATTTTCATTTTAATGGATAGCACGGGGTTGCGAAACTCAAACCCATGAATGATTCAACAAGTAATAAACAATTTCCCGATGGTGTCGAGAGTCTAGCTAGGTGGGTATAGCCATGTGGTTTCCACTTGGATAGGTTGATGATGTGGCCTTTTCTGATGCATTAGAAATCCGAATGGTCACATCATTTGATTCGAAGGTTGAATTTAAGTAAAATTTGTATCACCAGAATTTTTTTGATGAGACGAAAACAATGGTGATGTTAAACTAGGGTCTTAAGTAATTTTAAGACTGAGTGCAAGCAAGACACAAGTTGAGGGGAGTGACATGACACTAGCATGGCCTGTAGTGGTATACTACGAGCTCGATAAACCGTTCATTAGAGCATGGAGTATGTGCAAACCCACAGGCGGGTTAGCATGGAGGGTCAACCCTGACACAAATTTTAAGCATGAAATTGCAATGGATTGGGTAACAAAGCCCGGGTTATGGGAAGATTGGCGGTAGATAATAACCTGTCATGTGGTCAGTAATATCTCTCTCTCTATATATATGTGTGTGTGTGTGTGTGTGTACATAATTGCATATGATTTTCATTTTAATGGATGGAACAGGGTTGCAAAACCCAAACCCATGAGCGAGTCAACAACAAATAAGCAATGCCTCATGGTGCCGAGAGGCTAGCTAGGTGGGTATAGCCATGTGGTTACCACTTGGCTAGGTTGATGATGTGGCCTTTTTGAATGGTCACATCTTTTGATCCAGAGGTCACATTGAAGTAAAATTTTATATCACCAAAATCATCTTGACGAGGAAAAAACAATGGTGATGTTAAACTATGGTTTTGAGTAATTTGAAGAGATTGCAATTTTTAGACCCCATTTCCATAATGACACCTTGGATCTTGGGTGAGTATAGTAACCACCCCCTCTTTATCGATGTTATGGTGAGGGTTAGGAGGGGGCTATTACATACACCACGTTATTTACATGACACCCATAGAGACTATGCAGAGCACCCAAATCTAGCATCTGGACACATGAAAATGCTTTAATGCTTTATTTGAGGACCCTTCCTCAAATTGATGTTTGATCAGGATGTTTGGAAACTCATTTAGCCCTTCAAGTGCACCTTTGGAGCATTTTGAGCCCTAAAAGGCCATGAAGTAATGCTTATTGAGGGCTTACAACCCACACATGTGGGAATTTATTGGCAGATTATAGTTGTTGAACTATTGGGTTGGGTTGTAACCCATTTACTTTGTGTCTACTCAAAATTAAACTTGTTTTAGTGGCTTTTAGTGGATTGTTAGAGGTGATAAACCTCCTATAAAAGGAGGATCACCTCTTTTCATTTATGATCATCACACTTGTGGATTTCGACCTCTCTTGAAGAACATGACTTAGCCTATTATACTTCACTAGTTGAGGAGATGTGATATTCTATGGGATCTTTGCTAAATGAAGACTAGTTTTTATGTTGGAGACATCTTTTTGGGACTGAAAGAAGGCATGTTCTTGGATAATTTGTGAGTGTTTGCTGAACATCTTTTATGGTTTTACACATAATGAAACATTTCTAGGATTTCTATTAATTCCTTGTCTAACAAATTTTAATTGGAAAATCTTGGTAAAGTTTTGTATGTTTAATATATATTCCTTGAACTCCCTATAAAACCTCCTAGCAAGCATTTTTCTACTTACTTTCTCCCCTCATAAAAATAATAAATATAACCAAGGTTAGAAAGTGAAAACTAGGGTTTTCCCCCTTGCTCCTTATAAAAGGTGATATCCCCATGGTTTGAATCCTAAAGACTCCATCACTCAAGTAGGGAAAAGGCATTGGGATTCCTTGGATGATAATTTTTTTTGAAAACTTTCATCATCCCTTTCTCTTTCTCTTTCTTTTTCAGTCCTTCAAGGTAAGTTTTTAGGGCTATGGCAGGGGCCAAATTCAACTAGGACTTGAGTCACTAAAGCATTGGAGCTAATATGGCATCTTTTCATTTTGTTGGACCTCACAAACAAAAAAATTAGTAGTGTTGGTGGAAATTTCCTTATTAGGGATGACGTCATCAACCCTAGGTAATTTAGTACCCTAGAAAACCCTAGTTCTACACAAGGCTTCTACTTAAGGCTTATTAAAGGTTTACCATTCCCTTTGGTTAATTACATCTTTGAAGTAATCCTTTTAATTGTGTTTGTATGACTAAAGATGCCCTTATTGAGTCATATCATGAAACCCTAGAACTCAGGTACACTTTTATAGGTTTATTTTATGGTGCGCTGCTCCTTGACATAAAGATTTCTGCCCTAATACAATTAAGAAGTACCTTTATTAATCCTTTCACTTGCATCACCTTAAACCTATATACTTATAATACCTCTTATGTGACATATAATGGAAAGCCTCCTGTGTGGTGAAATTCCATTGAAGAGTGGGAGGTGGAGTGCTAAGGTGATAGTGGAAACCACCTTATTATTGTGTCTTATTTTGGATCTTCCCCTTGTAAGGCTTGCTATATTTTGAGGCAACATGACTCTAATGTATTTCTCCCTAGAAGGCTTCTCTTTAAGAAAAGGATAAATATATAATGGAGATGGAATGATGATGACATCACAAGAGCTCTCTTCTCCCTTATATATGAAATAGTTGAGGGAGTTTAACATAAAATAATGACA
Source organism: Pinus taeda (assembly GCA_000404065.3). NCBI lineage: Eukaryota > Viridiplantae > Streptophyta > Pinopsida > Pinales > Pinaceae > Pinus > Pinus taeda. Next base: position 11,020 of record APFE030310002.1, read on the forward strand.
CGTGTCCATGCATGTAACCAACAAGGAAACCCAAAAATTAAGCATTCTATAATACAAGAATATACAAATGGAATGCAATGGTTTATCCCACTCCTACAATAAAATTCCCTCCATACATAATGCTCCTTGGGATCAACACCGCTCCTCCAACCTAATGTTCTCTCCAACAAGTTGTTAGTCCAACACTCCCTCTTCCACGGTTGTTCGCTATCCAAGTGCCCTCATTTAAGGCACTCCTCTAAAAATGTGCCAAATTTCCTCCCATGCACAATGGTCCTCAACATGTGTGCCAATGTGGCCACAACGATCCAATGCTCACCCTTGACATATGTGCTTAAGTCCTTCACCAATTTCCATTAGTATTCTCCTTAACCCAATGATCTTCGATGCATACATCACATGGCCCTAAGCTCCAAGGGCTAAGTTCCCTCCTCCAAGTACCGAATAGTCCTCCTCCTAGGTAGGTACCTCTTATAATCAAGAAATTTACTCCTCATGTTAATTAGTGGAATAATCTCCTAGATAAGGGTGTCATTTTGACACTCTAACAAAGGTCCATCATTCACCCAAACTAAGACATCCATGACTCCATGAAGCATCGCCAAGGGGTAGGAGTTCTTATATTCAATTATGCCATGATATTCTCTTGTAATGTTGTTATAAACGTATTGTGTTTTTCTAGTAAGTATTCCTTGCATGGAGAAGGATATGTTTCCAAGAGAAATACGTATTATAGGAGATTGGAGGACTTTTGGCCTATATATTGAGGCCTAGGTAGTCTATGGTCTTCATCATCAGAGTACAGAGAGAGCAGGATAACTTTTGAGCTGATTCTTTTTGTATGTTGTTAAGGATCTCCACTTGATTGATAATACAATGTTGGGGTTTATGCTGGTTCTTTCCCCAGTGATATATTATGTGTTATGTTTGATTGATTCCTTCTTATCAGTTATATGTGTTCATACTTGATGTTGTTCATGGTTGATTAGCTTTCGCAAAGTTTATGGTAGATGTAGATCTAGTATTATATTTTAGTACATTGCATATATCAATTTGATCTACAGGTGAAATTTCTACATGATATCAATGAGCTAGTTGATTTGTAGAGAAAGTTCTACATGGTATCAGAGCACAGGTGATCAAGGAAGAACAATATACAAGAAGGAATTCGAAGTTTATTATTCGGGATATAGATCTCAAGTTCTTATCACATCTCTTTCACCAATGGCGTTCTATGGTTTGAGGCTTGAGTATGCCCTTGATGGCAGCTCAAACTATATAGCTTGGAAGGATTGCATGGAGCAGTATTGGAAGATAACGGCCTTAAGGACTTCATTGATCAAGAAGTCCCTAAGCCTACTGATGCTACTCAACTGGCGGAATGGAAAAAGTGTGTGGCTAGAGCTAGGAGAATTCTCTTGGAGGGAGTGCGAGATCACATTGTCTCGAGCCTCCATGGGAAGGAGACTCCACATGCAATGTGGAAAACATTGAAAGATTTATAGAAAAATAACAATGATCAAAGGAAGCTGGCACTGAAGGACAAACTTCGAAAGATCAAGTGTGAAAAGGATGAAACGATCTCTATGTATCTGACCAAGCTCATCACATGCAGGGATGAGCTTGCAAGTGTAGGGGTCGTGACAGTTGATGATGATATAGTGAGTCTATCACTCCTTGGCCTTCCTAAGAGCTAGCATAACTACTAGGACTCGGTTAATGGAAGGGAGAAATTTCCAGATTGGGAACGACTATGGTCGGATTAGATGTAGGAGGAGATCAGACGGAGCACCAAAGATAGTTCTTCGTCCATGAAGGACGAGGAGAACTGTGTCTTAGCGAGTAAGGAAAAGAAGGGGAAGGAGAAGGTTTCTCTTTCCGAATCCAGTTATTCCAATGGTGGGAAGAAGGTTGACAAATCAAAAGTCTGATGCTTTCGTTGTCATGAGGTGGGCCATTACGCTGCAAATTGTCCACAGAAGAAATCCAAGAAGGGATCCGGGGAAGGATCTGAAGCTGAGGCACTTGCTTCACAGTTTGAGTTGGATTTCACACTCTTCGCCTGCATGGTTTCATCCATGGTGGGAAGTGGTTGGTTTCTTCACAATGGAGCTTCTTTCCACATGACCGGTGACAAGAGTTTGTTCAATACTTTGGAGGAGAAAGATCTCTAGATACTTATGGCGATTGGTAATGATGAAAAGTATAATGTCTCAGGTGTAGGCATGGTTATTTTTCAGAGGGAGCATAGAGCTCTTCTTACCTTAACCGATGTCAAGTATGTACTAGGACTGAAGAGAAACTTGGTGTCGATCGCGATACTGGAAGATAGAGGCTATGATGTAGTCTTCAATAAGGGAAAGGTTTTCCTTAGACACATCATCACTAGACAGGTGAAGCAAATTGGCTCACGGGTCAAGAACCTGTATTCTCTTGAGGTTCAAGATGCATGCAAAGCCTTGAGCAGTAAGGCAACCAATGGAGACTTGGTGGTTGAGAGGGAGGGTATATTACCTCTCAACATGCAGCGCCAGAAGAAGTCTCAGACGATTGTGGAGGAGCCACGATTGGTGCAACAACTTCAGGAAGTTATGTAGTAGCCACAACAAGGGAAGCAGAGAGGAGATCCAGTAGAGACATCTACTCATGTAGAGACCTCCAGTATGGGGAAACTTCGAGCCAGGTGGGCAGAGGGATCGCATGTAGCCATACCTCCAGGTAGGAGGTGGGATGATGTGGATTAATCATTCCAAGGAGGAGGGGCACGATCCTTGAGGTACCCAACCTCTTGGATGAGACCTTGTTACAGGAACCCCAATGTGGAGTATCAGGAATTGACTGATTGAGTGGAGATAGATGCGGATGGAGCGGCAGAGAGAGCTACAATGTAGGGAATCGTAGGACAATTCCTAGCATGCAGGATGCAACAATGCGAGAGGCACAAGTGTGTTGCATAGTGCTAGGTGGCATAGAGAGGTGTGCAATGGTGCGAGATGCATGGAGATGTTGCAGTAGCACAGATGTCAAAGAGGGAGCACTTGTCAGCAGCAGGTAGAGCTTCAACATTAAAGTATGTTTCTAGCCCAACAGAGTGGTCAGTTGGGAGTGTTTTTGTTCCAAGAGTTGTTGGAGCAAGTGGACCTGGTGGGTGTGTTGCATGTAGAACATTCCAGAGTTATAGGATCGGGTTCGAGAGGAAGACTTTCTTGTTGAAAAATGTGCAACAAGAAATGCTAAATTTAGAATGTGCTAAAATAGAACTCGTAAAAATAGCACTTCTAAAAATAACAGTTTTGCCAATGAGCATTTTGGCCACCTTGGGGGAGAGGTGAAACTGCTAAAAATAGAATCTTCTAAAAATAGCATTTCTAGGTCCCTTCCGATTTTTAGAAGTCCCTAGTCTAACTATAGGAAGTAAAAACGAATTTGGTCTTAACAGTAGTTTAAAATATTAATTAATTAATCTCCACGAGTTAATTAATTATGGAAAATTAAACTTGAAGTCTTTGTGAGATCATGCAATTATTGTCTCCCTTGATTTAGGAATTTATCCTTTGATTAAAGGAGATAAGGTTCAGTTCTATAATGAGAGAATTAGTTGAATTAATTTTAACTTAGTCAAATCCAGTTAGATTATTTTAACAAGTTGTTAAAATAATGAAATATAGTTTGTAATGCTTGCATGCATGTGACAACTATTATTTCAGATAACTGAGCATTCTCTCATGGATAACTGATGCATGTTAGTTCACATAGAGACCGAGTTGAGATCAGATGAGGGACAATGTACTATCAGATTCTTGGATATTTCTAGTAAGTATTCCTTGCATGGAGAAGGACCTATTTCCAAGAGAAATATGTATTATAGGAGACTGGAGGACTTGTGGCCTATATATTGAGGCCTAGGTAGTCTATGATCTTTATCATCAGAGTACAGAGAGAGCAGGATAACTTTTGAGCTGATTCTTTTTGTATGTTATTGGGGATCTCCACTTGATTGATAATAAAGTGTTGGGGTTTTATGCCGGTGCTTTCCCCAAGGATATATTCTGTGTTATGTGTGATTGGTTCCTTCTTATCAATTATATGTGTTCATGCTTGATGTTGCTCATGGTTGATTAGCTTCTGCAAAGTTTATGGTAGATGTAGATCTAGTATTATGCTTTAGTACATTGCATATATCAGTTTGATCTGCACGTGAAATTTCTACATGATATCAGTGAGCTAGCCGATTTGTAGAGAAAATTCTACAGAGGGATATGGCACTCTTATTATGTAATGTCTTCTCTCTATGGACCCTCATTAAAATTAAGGGGAGACATTAAATTAAGGCAATATGTCACTCTTCTGATGTAATCTCTTCTCTCCATGCTGCCCAATTCAAATCAAGAGAAGATGATGAAATTAAGGTGGTATTATTTGTTGAAATGGTAATAATATTCAATTGTGATTACTTGTTATTATGACTAATTTCCTTCATTATTGTATTACGATGAGGTTTAATAACTAACCTATACAAATTTATTTCATATTACTCTAGGTGGCTAAGGTTGGCCTAGACATTTATGTGTGCATATAACCCCTTCACGGGGGAAGGGAACCACCACATAAGTTATGCATAAATGAACACCTCATGAGTCATTTGCAACACCATATTCATTCATTTAATGATTGATTATTTATATTATAGCTACTTACACCTTGTGTTTCGTCTTGTTCAAGGGTCATATTGTCTTCTCTTTTTAAGCTCAACATTTCAATTGTGTTTGGAATATCTCACACTACAACCATAGTGCTCTAGTTTAAGGGTTTAATCAATGTTTCTCTCTTTCTCTCTCTCTCTTGGTTGTAGGATTGTTAGTGGTTCCATTCAATCCTCATCTATCTCTCATGATCTCAACATGATATGAGAACCAATGTGATCCCCCTTGACCTTCTTCATTATTGGTTAGGAATCTTTCTATGAATTTCATGTTGGTTCTTCAGAATTTGCAGACCTCACATGTGAAATGAAACACCAACTCGAAGAATTTTTAGGCTAATTACTCTATCCAATTCACTTATACTAGTGCATTGTTTCCTTTCCAAGGAGAGAACTGCCCTAAATATGTTATCTTCCCTCCTTATTGCAAGTTTTAATGTTTCACTTGGTTGTTTTTTCAGTTATCAAAAGTTACAACAAAAGGTTGTCCTTAACCTATTGAGTGTTGGGGCATTTTTTTCCTATATTGTTTGTTGGACAAGGGCACTGTATTTAGCATAGTTTTTGCCCCTTTGTATGCATAAAATTGGAGAATTTATGCACAATTTTGAATGCGTAGCTTTTGGGCTTTATTACTGGTATATTTCACACCTATTTTTGGATCTGTAAGACTTTTTGGCTGGTAGGACACACCTATGCATTGTTGCTACGATGTGGTTTTTAATAATAGGTATGTGCACAAGGGCCTTGGAAAATGTTCTATGGAAGAAGATGATGCCTTAGGTCCTAAAGAAATACATGATGCATTCAAAGCACTTAAACAATCCTACAATGCCTTGTCAAAACACTTTAAATGGCTTGCAAAATGTGTCATGTGATTAGGAAATAATGGATCTCTCCACGACCTACTTTCCAAATAAACTACAAATGAGCACACATGAACTTACAAGCATGCAAATGCTTAAAAATGCGCATGTGGTTAGCTTCATGCACGTGCATAGAAATGTGTGCATGTTCATGAAAAGAATGGCTTGGGGCTATGTTGGAAAACCTACATATTGGTATTGGGAACACTGAGACCATAGGATCACAAAAACACGCAGGTTTCTAAGAACATGAGTGCATTTGCATGTGTATGTGCACACATTCCTACACATCTCATTGCCACTTTTTTTATCATCAACTTCATGGAAGCACCCATTACAAAAACAAAAAGCTGCTATTAATGTACATATGCATATGCAAATATTTATATTTGGTAGTTATTATTATTTTACATAGACAAAAAAGATAAGAATATTTTTCTTTATAGTCATAAAATATTCTTTACAAGATTAAGAATTACAAAATTTACATTTTCAATTTTTATGTCCTTTCATGTCTCAACTTGCATTATATTGATTTTCAAGTGGTGTTTCAATTAACGTATCATTCATATCATTCCATTTATTTTGTTAGGAAGTTGAACATACTAGCTACTAAAACTTTTATGTTGAATAGAGTACTTTTCAATGGTGTTTATGATGGTTTTCCTTTTTTTGTTGAGCTTTCTCTTCATCTTAATTTGTAGGGTCTATTCTACATTTGTCACGCTTATATTTTATCTATACAAGGAGTTTGAGTGGGTAGATGGAGAAACTCACTCGAGCTGGGTTTAATCGGTTCGGTTGCTGATGAAAGGGAGAGGTTTATTTGAGCTCTCTCGTCTAGTGGCATCTTCATCTCAAATAAGGATGATTCCTTCGAATGGTGTGGGAATTCCACAACTCGCACTGTTACAACTCGTAGTGCACACAATACAGTTTATCGTTCTTCTTTTTTCTCAAAGGACCAGGTGGTGGCATTCAAGTATTTGGAAATGGCTTGCTGCACATAAGTTGAAGGCTTTTATTTCATTGGCCCTTGAAAACCTTACTTTATCATGGGATCATTTGCTAAAAAGGGGACTTCAGGGGCCAAACATTTGTGCTCTTTGTCTTAAGGATGAAGAAACTATAAACCATCTGTTCTTTGCTTGTAATTTTTCAAAGACTATTTGGTCAGAGGTTCTTGGTGTCCTCAACTTGTAGGAGAGTGGTCCTATCTCACCATTAGACCAATGTCTATTGTGGTTGGGAAACAACATAGGTAGATTCAAAGCCTTGCCCATAATTATTGCTTGGGGTGCATGGAAAGTATGAAACAAGTTGATCTTTGAAGGTAGAACAAAGAAGTCCAATGGAATTCTTGGTTAGATTATCGGTTTTTTTTATTTATTACATTAAGCTTGAGAAGTTGTCTAGGTGTCTACGCTTTCGTTTCCCTCTCAGTTATTTGTCTGTTAATGTGGGTTTCTTTGATGGAGCCTAACAAGATGGGGTCTGTGGAGGGGGAGGCATCATTTCTCTTCCATAAAATGTTGCTTATTATATCTGGTTGAATGTTGGTTGAGGCATTAACACAAACGCAGATCATAGTAGCTTATGCACTTGTGTTCTTTGTTGCTTCTTTGAAGTTAACTTCAATACAAGTGTATGGGGATTCAATGTGTGTGATCAACTAGATGGTGTGAAAGGGTCAAATGAATGTTGTTTCTTTAAATCCTTGGATGGATCACATTCTTATCCTTAAAGAGTGCTTTTAAGGCATTTTATTCCAACATATATTGAGGGCATGGAATCAACAAGTTGATTTTCTCTCCAAAAGGCCCTTTAGGTGGAGGAGGGAAGCTTTCTCTTTGAGGAACAAAAAGGCATGGTACTTTTGAGAAGGGGTTCCCTGCAGATTCCTATGAATTTGCATTTGGCCCAGCTGGAGTTTCGTTTTTAATCTCTCTTTGCAGAGGTCGTTTTAGTTATTTCGTCTATTTTTTCTTTGCTTCTCTCTGTATTTTTCATTGATTATGCAACAACTTTGTATATTGGTTGATTTGGGGTTGTCAATGGCTTGTCTAGATTTTTGTGGAATACCTGTAAACTAAGTCTCTCTCTGGGCATAGGTGTCTCTCCTCAATTGTCTTATGTACTTCTCTTCATATCTTATGAATGGAATGATTTTTCTTTTATGGAAAATATAAGACAATTCATCATCACATACATTTCATCCTCAATTTGTCCTTATACATATGGAACATAATCTATTGAGGAGCTTGTTTTTTTTTTTCAATTGAAAATGATAATTTTTTGTTATTCAAGGATAATTAAAAAAAAGTACGGTCAATCTTACAAAAAAACTGTAAATTCCTCACAAGCAAAATAGATTATGAGTTGTGTGGGAAAAACACATTAAGGAGCTAATTTGAATTGACATATTTAACATTTTAATATACAAAAAATCTCTTTTGAAGGAACGAATATTATGTATCTCAGGCTGCAAAGGCACCGAGCTCGCTAGTATTATCATTACTCTTCTCCTTTATGCTGATAATATCATTCTTCTTGCAAGGAGCCATGATGACCTAGTCAAGGAGCTTAAGACTCTTCATGTCTACTCCTCCAAGATGGGTATGGTTGTTAATACCGACAAGACTAAAGTCATGATCATTAAATCCAAAAAGATCACCCATGGTAGTTTCGTCTACGATAACAATTGTCTTGAGCAAGTTTGTTCTTATAAATATTTGGGTATTGATTTTCCTCATTAGCTCAACTCGAATTACAGAATCGAGAAAAGAATTATTGGAGGCTGGAAAGCTTATTATGAGCTTGAAAACAATCATAAGTCAACCAATATTTACATTTGGAGTAAAAAAAGGTTCCTCATTGAGACTCTCGTCACCTCTATTATCTTATACGGATGTGAGGTTTGGGGGTGCAGTATATCTAGGGACTATTGGAGAAATATTGAGATGATCCAAAAGAAATTCATAACCTATAACCTCAAGATCAAGGGAAATACTCCCTATCCTATCCTCTTGATCGACGCTGACCTGTCCCCCATTGAAAGTGCGACTATGTTTAGATATCTGATGTATAAGAAGAAGCTTCACAATATAGAATCCAATAAGACTCTTCATGTCTATTGCTCCAAGATGGGCATGGCTGTTAATATCGACAAGACTAAAGTCATGATCATTAAATCCATAAATATCACCTATGGTAGTTTCGTTTATGATAAGAATTGTCTTGAGCAAGTTTCTTCTTATAAATATTTGGGTATTGACTTTCCTCATGAGCTCAACTCGAATTATAGCATCGAGAAAAGAGTTATTGGAGGTTGGAAAGCTTATTATGAGCTTGAAAACAATTGTAAGTCAACTGATCTTTACATTTGGAGTAAAAAAAGGTTCCTCTTTGAGATTCTCGTCACCTATATTATCTTATACGGATGTGAAGTTTGGGGGTGCAGTATATCTAGGGAGTCGTGGAGAAAGATTGAGATGATCCAAAATAAATTCATAACCTATAACCTCAAGATCAAGGGAAATACTCCCTATCCTATCCTCTTGATCGAAGCTCACATGCCCCCCATTGAAAGTGCGACTGTGTTTAGATATATGATGTATAAGAAGAAGCTTCACAATATGGAATCCAAGAGGCTCCCAAAAATTGCTTCTAACTTTAGTCAAAATACCCACCTGCGCCTCAAGCGTGGGTGGCATCACGATGCTTAGTCTTCGCTCAACCTTTGGGGGATTAAGGAGGAGATCATCATGGGAAGCAAGGAAAATATCAAAGATACTATTACCTCCAATGTT
>APFE030310016.1:0-12933 GCA_000404065.3 Pinus taeda
ACCAGTGTGATGACCGAAACCCAGACGAGAGGAAGCACAAGAGTTCATTCTTCAATTGGTGGTACTTTGGAATGTCCTGTGGTTTGGTTGTGTCTATATCTGTGCTCATGTACATTCAAGAAGAATGTTGGATGGGGTTTGGGGTTTTGTATCCCAACCTTGGCAATGGCAATAGCACTCTCTGTTTTCATGTGTGGGACAAGATTGTACCCAATTGAAAAAACCATGTGTTCAAAAGGATAGTTTTTGTGAAGGAGCTGGAAAAGATTTCGATTTCTACAAGGATAACCAAGCTGTGGGAGAAGAAGCCAGTTGGAGCCTAACAGTGACAACAACATTGAATCAATAGGAATGAATTTAAAGAGGGATAAGAACACAAAAACATCTCCTAAATCACCATTAGTGAAGACTGAGAACCATGGATTTGTGAGTGAACAAGAAATTTGTGAGACTAGTGAAGGAAGTTCTGCAACTCTTTGGAAAGATGGCTTACACTGGGTAAGCTGTGGTAATGACACAATTGGGAGAGAAACAAATACAACTGTAGTGACTAATTGGCAAGGGAGTGATCATTCCTCAAGTCATGCCTTTTTTTATGGATCTTCTTGCACTCAGGAAGAGTATAATTATTTTCAAAGTTTTGTACACTAATCTGTCTAGGATTGAAAGGGATAATATGCTTCCACCTGAACGACAAAGATTTGGGCTATTATCTAGCAGAACTGTTATTTATGCTTTAAGCACTGATGCCCAACAGAAATCATTACTCATGTTACAATTTCCAAACTGCCCAAACTGCCCCAAAACTTTTGACAGGGGAGATGATCTTGAGGAATTTGTGTTGACACCCCATCCTCTTGTGACTGAGCTGCAAGGTGAGGGATACAAGCTTGTGCCTCCATTAACAACTGAAACTGCTTCATAGATTCTCATAATCTCTTTGGTCAACTTTTTGGTTCAGCCTGCTTTTTCTACATTGAAAAGGCATTGGCATCTCCGAGGAAACCATTTTCCATTCTTTATATGATGCTCAGAGCCATTACACGGGCGCTCTGTTGTTTGGGCATTGCCTGTTCGTTTCGAAGGGCACTCGTCTGAGTAGAAAGAATAGTTTGCCCACATTTATTTATTATTTGATCGTGTTGTGGCTGTTGATCTTAATATGGCTTCTTTACCAGGTGAGGAACGATTAGAGTATCCAGAAGTGAGGAGGGATGAGTTTGTGGTGAAAATTATCATGGGGTGCTTGTACATGATCCTTATCGATGGCTGGAAGACCCTGATTCAAAGGAATTCAAGGATTTTGTTGAGAAGCAAGTGGTCTTAACTGAATCCTTACTAAAGACTTGTGAGACAAGAGAGAAACTAAGTGAGCGCATCACAGCACTATATGACCATCCTAGATATGACTGTCCATTCAAACGTGGTGATAAGTACTTTTATTTTTTCAACACGGGGCTTCAAGCTCAGATTGTTCTTTATATTCATGATAAGTTGGAAGCAGAAGCATAAGTCTTATTTGACCCTAACAAGCTGAGTGAAGATGGAACAGTAGCATTAAGTATTTCTGAAGTCAGTGAAAATGCAGAATTTCTGGCTGTTGGCTTAAGTACCAGTGGCAGTGACTGGGTGAACATCAAGGTTATTAGGGTGGCAGATAAGAGTACAGAACCTGATACTCTTTCATGGGTAAAATTTTCTTCAATTACTTGGACTCATGACAACAAAGTTTTTTTTTTACAGCCGTTATCTAGCTCCCAAGGAATGAGATGGGATAGACGTAGGAACAGAAAAAAATATCAATCTTGATCATCAACTATTTTATCATTTCTTGGGCACCAATCAATCTGAAGATATCCTCTGCTAGAAAGATTCAGAACATCCCAAGTGGTCAGTTGACTCTGAAATAACTAAAATGGAAAGTATGTTCTTTTATCTATTACAGAAGGCTGTGACCCTGTGAACCGTCTCTTTATTGTGATCTCACTGCTCTTCCTCAAGGCCTTGAAGGTTTCAAAGGCAAGGAGATGCTTCCTTTCCAAAAACTTATTGATAAATTTGAAGCACAGTATGATCTTGTTGCAAATGATGGTTCTGTGTTTACTTTCCGAACCAATAAAAATGCTCCTAGGTATAAATTAGTCCGCATAGACTTTAGGCAGCCAGAGGCTTGGAGTGACGTTGTTCGAGAATCTGAGGACGTGCTTGAATTAGCTTGCTGTGTCAATGGCAATCAACTTCTATTAAGCTACTTAAGTGATGTCAAATATGTTCTGCAAATACAGGACTTGCAATCAGGACACTTGCTTCATAATTTGCCAAAAGATATTGGATCACTTGATGAGATATCGGGAAGGTGTAAAGACAAGGAGATATTTATTAATTTTACAAGCTTTCTTACCCCTGGAATTATCTATCAATGCAACTTAGATGTGGAAAAACCAGAGTTTGTAGTGGTTAGAGAGACTTTTGTTCCAGGATTTGATCGGACAGAGTTTGAGGCTAAACAGGTTTTCATAGCCAGCAAGGATGGAACTCAGATTCCAATGTTCATTGTATCCAAGAAAGGCATTGTTCTTGATGGTTCTCATCCAACACTATTATATGGTTATGGGGGCTTTAATATTAGCATCACCCCATACTTCAGCGTTGGTCACATTGTTATTTCAAGACATTTAGGGGCGGTCTTTTCTATCGTAAATATTCGAGGTGGTGGCGAATATGGAGAAGAATGGCATAAAGCAGGTTCTCTTGCAAGAAAACAAAATTGTTTTGATGACTTCATTTCTGTTGCCGAATTCCTTGTATCAGAAGGCTATACACAACCTAAAAAGTTATGTATTGAAGCGGACAGTTTATGGTTACCTTGCCAAACCATCAGATATGATCCGGATTAAGCCATCCATAAGTAAATGGTCAATATTCCAACTCCACCGCAGACTTCAAATTTACCATCTTTCTTGAGTGACCTAGTGGTCAAAGTCCCATTACCTGTTTCATTATTTGGAATTGTACCCATTGTTTTGTCAAGTTCGAACTTGTCCTGTTTATATGATGTATGTCAAGATGGGAAATCTAAACTAGTTACACTAGTCACTGGAAGTCGTGCTCTCTATGGTGGTTCGTGCAATTTGGTGGTCTCATCAAATCTGCTGGCAGGAATTAATCAGAGATCTTCAATCCATAGTGATGCAAATTTGAATTTCCATGTAAGAAATAACATTAATGGACCACAAAATACAGATGGTTTTTTACGACTAGAGGAAGCCTCTTTCGATGGAGAATTTTCAATGAAGTGTAGAAGGAAGACTCTGGCATAAAGTGATCATGTAAAAGCACGAGCAAAGAAGTTGATGTAGAGGTCCCAGCAGATGAAGAATTAGAGGACGAGGAAACTGAAAGCAAGTCTAAGACGAAGACAGTCAAGGAAACAGATAACTGCAGGTGAAATGGAAAGGGCGTATTCAGCCAAAATAGCACAAGCTGATTTAGAGATGTCACTAAAGGATTTGAAGGTGAAATTAAATAAGGAACTCAATAGAAATTATGAATTAATGAAACAAAGAGATGAGATATTTCTCCAAACTGAAGAAGCTTTAAGATTACAAGTGGACGCAGCTAAGTAGAGAGACAAGATTGTATGGAAGTGGAAAATAGGATCTTTTGTCTTCGCTATTATATTTATCCTTTTTCAATACTTTTTTCACCCCCTCAGCACTGCCTGAACCTCAGCAGCCTAAATCCTTCTGGATTTGAAGGGAAACTCATCAAGCTGAAGGGACAGCCACCGCCACAATCTAAAAAGGCAAAAATTATTTTTTAAATCTATGGAACCGCCTAAACGATACCGAAAAAAGGATTCATGCGCAGTTATTACAGAGTTATGGCCAAATAGCCAGTGCATCACAAGAAATGACCCATACTTAAACTCAATTTTGATGCTGCTGCTTCCAGCGTAGCTTAAACAGATATTTTTTTTTTGCATTTATTTCAGTACAGATTAGGATAGAAGCAATGACTCCATCAGATCTATCTGAGATCTATTTGTAATAGATATTTTTCATATTTAAACAACACCGTTCGTTGTTCAAAGAGTGAGAGTTGGTTGATTGATAACCTGATTTGAGACTTGCGCTGCATGCTTTGAGAGATTTAATGAACAGAGATTGCTGGAACACCTTGTTTTTTGCACTGTTTAATGTGGATTCGATGGCTGAAGAATAAGATTACAGGATTCTTGTACTTCTTCATGGAAAAATAAGTTTTTCTCATCTCTTTCTACAGTTTCTATGTTTGCTAAATCATATTCGTGTCATGATCTAAAATTGCAGGAAGAAAGAATCGCTCAGATGTCACATAGCCGTGCTCTGTCCTCAATTCCTGTCATTTCTTTATGTTTTCTTCTGGAATGGTTATGAATATGAATACTTATTCGCTCATATCTACACTACTTCCTCCATATATGAATATTGTTTAGGAATTTCTTAATTGCTCCTATATAATGTTCACTCACCTTCCCTCTGTTAGCATAATGAAAGCTACTTAGCTGCATTTCATTCCCTGACATCCATTTCATCCTTATTCAAGCCTAATATTATTCCTTGTAGCTATCCTGCTCTGTATTCCTCTTCCGTCAAAGAAAACACACCCTTCAGTCCACATCATTGACTCCATGCCCAATGCTCTAGATTTCTTACGCTTCGCATGCCAAGTCTGCCTGAATAGATCACCCATCCCGCCAAACTCAAACAAAAACCCAAGTGCATCATATCTAGCCTGAAATAATTCCCTAAACAAAGCTAAATCCCAAAGAGAGAGCCCTCTCTAACTGCTGGTAGGTTAGGACCGGCAGTCCAAAGCTTGGTCTGTGGTTACCTTGGCCATATCCCTTAAGGAACCAAGGGACAACCTGAGCGATAACACATGGGAGGGTGTTGGAACCAGGTTTTCGCACCCCAGGGATGTCTTGATGAAGTCTGTGAATGTCGTGAACTGATCCTTCGTGCTCACGCTGCTTCGCATAGCTGTCTGTCCCTCGCACCTTGTGAAACTGTTCCGCGTAGCTCTATAAAGGGCGTGAAAAGATGTTTTCTAGATCCTTTATCCTTACTGTGCCTTATTATATATCTTAACTTAATTATGTGGGCCCAATGTTCTTATTAATCATTTAAGAGTTATAATCAGTGCACGCAATCATAAACTATAAAGAGATGCATAAAAATATAACAGAAGCATAAACACACAGATCTACGAGTAGATGCACAATATTTTAGAATCAACTTATCTTTCATTAAACCTTTGTTCATTTACAATCCCAACTCCACCCTTCCCACTTAGCTGCAAGGGTCCATACACACAGTTGCAGACTCTACCAGGACTCTACGCACACAGCTGCAGAGCCTCTCCTTACTACTACAACCCAAGACTCGGACTTACAGACTCAGAGCGAATTCCTTATTCAAAAACCCATATTACTTATGATCAAGACTTGCCAAAAAACTATCTTCTACCCTTAGAGCCTCGCTCTATTTATACATTCCCATGGTCCGTGGACCATGGGTAGGCCAACACATTCTCTATTAAATTACAATATTTTAGGGTGGACAACCATAGACTCTCATGCTCTGCACCCACATTTTGTGGGGTCTTTACATAACTTTGACCAAAACTTGGCTTTAAGTCCCAAAAACCCGCTATGGAGGGATCCGCTGCCCAACAAGCCCCCAACACAATCATCGTGACTCATCCCGAGTCACTTGGCTGGTGCGGTGATCTTCATGCAGAGTCCAACCAGCAACTTCTGCGCTTCACTGATGTCTGCCACACATTCCTCTGCTATCCTTTGTATCAGTTGTGTGTAACTCTCTGATGCATCATTGTCAAAGGCACCTTCTTGCCTTAGCGCATATGTATCTTGCATCTAGGTGAGCATTGCCTCGATCATGGCGGTGACTATGAATGCTTCCTCGAGCCAAGGCTGGATGTGTGCTTTAAGCCTTGCTTCTTTTTGACATGTGGCATCCACCTGTTCCTTCAGAGTCTGGGCATCCCTCATCTTGGCCAATTGGTGAGTCAGGGCGACTATCTGCGCGGTCCCCTGGACATTGTCATAGGCTTGCTGCAACTCTTGCGCTTTTGTCTCTAACTATTGTAGCATTGGGTCTTCCTGTAGTGAAGTGATCGTGAAGAGGGACTGATCCAACAATCTCGTGCAGTCTTGTATAGCGTGCTCTATTACTTCCAACCCCAATTAAATGGCGCGGTGGCACTGTTCTCTGACTTCTGGGGGTGTAGAGGGCTGCGCCTTCAGTCGTAGCTACGTGATCTACAAGTTCAGCTCTAACTGAACCTTTGTGGCTTCTTCCTAGGTCTTACGGACTCCAGCTACTAGGTGGTGAATCTTTTCCGCGGTGGGGAGTGCCACCAGCATGGCCAACTCTGGTATGCTGCTACAAGCCTCCTCCACGACCTATTCTAATCCTTGGTTTTGTGTGACCAGGTTGTCGTGCTGCAGGCTGAGCTGTTCTAAGTTTAACTTCTACTCGCTCAAGACTTGGAGGGTGCGACCCTCCCTGGCGTGAATCTCAGCAGTTACCCCATTCTACAGCTAGTATAGGGTTTCTCTAGGAAGGGTGGCCAAATTCAACGCCTGGCCCCTCAGGTCACCCTCAGCTTCTGCTAAGACTGCGCCTTCTGGTAACACAAAAGTTTTCATTGTGCAGGTGCACAACATCTGCTCAGCTTCAGATGCACCTTCTGCAAGGTGTGGTGTCATCATTCCTAGGGGTCGCACCTGTAATGCCTGCAACTGCGCTCTGAGCGCCCCCAAAATAGTTGTGTGTTCCATCATTATTTTTGCAAGAGCATCCTTAATGACATCGTGAACTGGTTCGCCACTGTTAAGAAGGTCTCCCTCAGAGGTCTTCATTTCCTTTGTCTTTTTTCTTGCGATTGACTTCTCCTGGACGTGCAGCCTCTTGAGTTGGCCCGATTGTGGTGTAGGGTCCGTGTGTTCCTCTGTCTCAACCTCCCCCTGTATGTCCCAATTCATGGACATTTCCCTACTTCCCTCGGTCTCTTCGGTGAGAAACAATGTGGTTTCTACCGTCTGCATTGTCGTGTCTACCTCAGCCACCTTCCGCTGTGTGGCCGCTTCTTGTTCTTGGTGCTTTCTCTCTGCCAGCTTCGCGATGCACGACTTGGTTTCCTTCTTCCGCTTCTATGCTGTGATATTTTCCAGTTCTGCCAAGTCTGGGGCATGCCACTCTGGAGACCATGTTTTCATCACATCGAAGATTGCATCATCTGTTGCAATGAACAGAAGCTTCACCCACGTTCGGGTTGGATCCTTGTGCACCCATATATATAGGTTATGCATATCCCCCTTAAACTCTGTCACGCTTTGCAAGCTATTATATACGGTAGGGGACAAGCACAGCCTGCGGTTGATCCATGTTTGTAAGCTCACCTCTACGAATGCCTAAAACACTTTTATCTCACGAATCTTCGTCACGTCTTTCATTGCCCAGAGCAAGGTGTACCTCGTGGCCTTAGGTAGGTTCCTCTCAATGGTGGGAAACTAGCTATCCTCTGGTAGCTCCCCTGCAACCAACAGGATGGATAAGATCAACCACGCGTAGTGGAAGGTCTTACCCTACTCTTGGGCCTCCCTACAATTTGTCAAAAACTCATCACAGAGAAACTATGCCCAGTTGAACTGGACCCCCTCTGCGCACTGCTCTGCCAACGCAATTACAGATGTTGGCACCTTGTCTACACGACATTTCCTCGTTAGTTTGTCGACCAGCAACTGGGTGGCTACGCACACCCCTTAGTCCTTGATGCTCGCTATTACATACCCTCTCTTCCTCTTCTCCAGCTTATATTTGGCCTTCATAGCTTCTACGAGGGCCAAGTCACTGCTCTTTCCTGATATGGCTGCGAGGTTGTTTCCTTTGATGGGTAGCCAAGAAATCCGATGAATTAAATCGACTGTGATGGGAATCGGCTCCTCCAGCCAGAGATACCCATCATGTATTAGGCACAATAGCTACCAAATGACAAAAATTGTGATGGCCGCACAGTGGTAGTGGGGTATCCACCGCAGATGGAGTAACCCAGCCTTCTCGACACCACGTAACCATTTCTGCTGTAGTAATTTCTCTGCAGCCAACTGTGGGAACTTCTTGTTGTCCGCGAGGTCCTAGTATTCGAACTTTATTTTAGGTACTCATCTCAGTGGCGGACCTTCAAACCTTATTTCATCAGGAAGAAATGGGGTCTGGAGCACACTCTTCGTGGCCACCAGGTCCTTCGGTATCTTGGTTGTCCCCTTCCATGGGGGGATGTAGAGGGGTAACTTTATGGTGAAGGCACTTGGGAAACATTCTTTGCCTCATCATCCTTAGCTTCAATTTGGACGATCAGGGCTTGAAAATCTTCCTCCTCCTCCTTTATTTCAAAGGTGACAGCTTTGCCCTTATCTGCCATTGATAATTTACTAAACCGCAGGTTCCATGGTGATACCCGGACTGGCCCCATTGGCTACTTGTTTTTCCGCGGTCGTGGCGTGCGTGGGGACTTTGGAACTTCTAGTGCAGCTGCCGCCTCTCCAGGCTCCTCTTGGGTCACACGGGGCTCTGGGTTAACTTTTGCGAATGGCACTCTGATTCTCGCAGCCGTCATCGTTTCTACGTTGGATCCATTCGTTCGTGTACTCACAGGCAGTAAGGTAGCTTGGTGCTTCATGCTCTGTACTAGCTCAAATCTTAAACAACCAAGTGTTGCCTCGAGGTTGCCCCAAAGGATTTTATAGTGTCATTTGAATTCGAATTCGGCCATTCCCTCCACTTCTGAGTCATTAATACCTTCTTGGCGGCAGATCATCCCGAATCTATCTCTTAATTCATGTCTTAATGGACCACTACCTGCTCCTTTCCGCCTTAAATTGGATCTCTTGTCATGAACAGTGACATCAACGGTCACCTCCTAGCCTACCCGCACAGCAGCGCAACCCCTTACGCGCAACTGTGAGCCTTGTGACATACTGGCCCTGCACATAACCCCCTTCCCGAGCAACTCTCTTGCGGACTTGTTTATAATCCTGCGCCCTCTTTCAACTTCTTGGGGCACTGAGATTGTGCTTCCTACAGATAGTCAGGTGGTCGCACCCCTGGTGCGAGGCTTCAATTTTCCTGCTAGCCCAAGCCGTAGGCACCCTTCAATTATCCTTGCGTCCGTTAGTGCATTGCGTTCTTCTTTGTATGGTACGCTCCCTTGTTTAGTAAGGTGCGGTCTCAGCCATGGTAGCAGGGTGAAAAATTCTTCTAATGTAGTAGTAGCGTTGTTCAAACTTTGTCCCATCATGCTTAGTTCCTCAACGCGACCTGCTTGTGCGACGTTGGAGTTCAATTTGCTGATTTCTTCACCCAATGTCATGCTTTGCTTCCTCAGCCATGCCAAATCTTCATCGAGTTCGCGAAGTTCCAAGCTCCTTCGCCGAATGGCTTCCTGTAACTACCTAATTCCTTTACCCAGGTCCTCGCGTCCTGTCCCAACTATGGGAGCTATGGTTTGGGGATTCTCCTCTGCTCTCCTAGTTTCATCTCTTCTTGTTAGTGTTGGGGTCATTTCTACGCTCCAGTGTTTCCTTATGGTCCTATAGACCCATCGAACCACTGGTATGCACGGGTCCCAGTCATTTCGTCTCACCTGGTGAACTTTGTTCATGACTCTGCATAGCTTTTTGAATGCTCCATTGCAGAATATTTGTGGAGTGCAACGCCGTCCCTGTTGCCGTGTTGGGTTTTGGTTTTCGATCCTTAGTCTAGGAGGTGCTTGCATAGCATGCGTCTGCACCCATCGACATAAGTGGGCACGCAAACAGCTTCGTTCTGGCTGCCTGGCTCACGTTCATCAATGGGGACTTCTAAATCATAATTGCATTCGTCTTCTACATTTGCACCAATTTCCAATATTCTTCTGGTGTGTATTCCACCATTGCGTGGGTGTCACATGCAATGCCCATTCCAGTGCACCGTACCGCTACTGTTTTGGTACTACACTTTCAAATTTGTCTAATAATTCATCCACTCATGTTACCCCATCATATGTTGGCAGTTCCCTTGCTTTAGTCATCACGCACTACAGTGATCTAATCATCATGTTGCAATTTAGCGTTGTTACTTCGTGCAACTGGTTCTACCAGTGCTCTATTTCTTCATCTAAATCCAAAGTACATGAACTATTGCACTCCCATGAGATTCTCCCATCTGCAATCAGGTTCACCCGATCCTAGTCTTGCGCCCTTATCTGGTAAATGAAATCCATCTCATCATTAATGTCATCATCGTGCACAGGTTTAGTGTAGTGTGCTCCTTCGGCTAGATCTAGCGGAACTACTACACATATAGACTTTTTCTTGAATATCATCTTCTGCTTCTTCACGTTGATGACTCCATTCATATCAATGGCCCAGTCTATTCCTAGCAATGCGGGGTGAGGATTGTTGTCATCAACAATCTCTATTACTTCAAATTCTGTCTGCATGCTCGCGCCTTCGATATCCATTGTTACCCCTTGCAACCTCCGCATGGGAAAGATATTTTGTTGGTTCACCATCCGCAATTGAATAGGGGACCACTGTAACGCAGGCTTGCCCATGCGTTCCCATGTTTTCTTTGATAACACATTCACATCCGAACCCAAGTCTAATATTACCAGATCCATTTCATATTCGCCAGTTTGTGCCATTAATCTCATTTCCCTCCCAATGTGCAATGTATGCTTTCCTAGTTTCCGGACTATGTGCGCTTCACCTAACCCTGCGCACCTAGTGATCAGTTCTTGTAGTCCTTTAACTGCCCTGTTATCACATAGCAGCTTCATGCATGTCTCTAAAAGGGTAGTAAGCATAGAAGGATCCATTCCAGGCTTTGGTTAATCCTTACTACCTGAAGTAGAGGCCTCCGCGAAGCTCTTCTTAGCTTCCATAAACGTCTCCTTTGCGCATTCCAAGTCAAACTCAGGTTCCTTTGTAGGAGCCTTACGAACCCACATATCTTCCTCGGGCTGCTTCCCCTTATCTTCCCCTATAGTTGCACCACTTCAGAGCACCATATTCACATTTGGGTTTTATTTGCGTGGTTCGAACCTCATCATTTGAATATTCTGTGTCAGAGTAGGCTGAAGTACTCCTTTTTCACGCATATGAGTGATCAACGTAAGACAATCTACTGCTTCATGATTGAATTGAACACAGTATGAAGAAGATAGTCTCATCAGGTTGGTAAAATTGCAAGCGTAATGCCTTGGTCCTCCACAATTGTAACAAATTAGATGTCCGCGGCCCCTTCCTGGTCCCATTCCTCCTCGTCCTTGACCTCGACCCTGAAATCCAGTGTTCGCCATCCCCGTGGCTAGGTCGAGCCCTCGTGTTTCCATCTGCATTCTATATGCTCCATCATTCTAAATGTGGGTTTTTACTATAGTTTTGCCATGGGTTCATCCGGATGTGATTAATTATGTCTTAATGCGTGTTTTGTTATGATTTTTCGACGTATCGAACAGGTTTATGCGGGTATTTGTCTTGTGCAGGTCCTCGGAACCAGCAAGGTCGCGGTGGATTCATATACACTTGGTCTAAAAAAAAATGGTCGTCGTTAAGCTCTTTTCCGACATGAAACAAGAAAAGATTGCCGAGCCTCCTCCCAGCTCGCCTAAAGTAACGAGAGGCGGTCGTTTTTAAGCTCTTTTTCGACCGATTAAAATAACAAAGATTGCCAGGTGTTTGTCGTTTCACACTCGTTATTGGTTCTGAAACGACGTGCTTTTGACAGCTTTTTTACTTTTTCGGGTCAGAGTCACTACATATGAAAAGTACTCCTCGATCGTAATGATCGGGCGGTTCTTTCGAACATCGTTTTATACTTTTTCAGGCTCGAGGGACACAACTTTACGAAAAAGCACCCCCCTGGAGTTTTCTTTTCAGCTGCCTTTTCAAACTCCCTAAACATGAAAAGATGCCGAGTTCCTCCTTTGTCAGACTCGTTAAAATTTAATGACATCGGACCCCGTCGAAATGACGCCCTCCAAGCATATGCTATCCCCGTCAAGCTTGACATCCAAAAATAACCGGGGTACTCGCCAGAAATGGTGGGGGAAATAAAGGAACCATAATCGTCGTCATCGGCAGTATGTCGCTCTTGAACATGGCACTGTTTGCATTCGTGTCTGGGTGGGGACATCTCATCTCGCTTCATTTTTTCCTCCATGGGTTTGGGTTATCCTATTTGGCCAACTCATCTGCTCATTGTCCTTCCATTACGGCCTCTGACATTTGACCCCAAAATACTGCCAAATCCGTCGTTGTGCCGCCGATATGTTCAAGAGAAGTTGACCTCTGCAAGTATAACCTCCCTCTGATATTTCACACAAAACAACTTGTCTCTGCCCGTCTCGCGTCGATAATGTGGGAAACATTATGGCCCACCTTCGATAAAGATCACTTCCTGTCGACTTCAGCTCATTATCCAGGAGTGACTTAGAGACTCCCTTTAGGTACCTTGGAGCCTGCATGCCTCAATGGCAGGTTCTTCGTGTTCAACACGAGGTTTTCATCATTGGCCTCCGATCGAATGACTCCGCGGGTGTTCGACGCCGGCTCATTCATTCACATGCAGTGGATTGTACCTATAGTACCTTGAGGACCATCGTCATCATTGGTGGCCCCTCTCGCGTCTGTTAACAACTTTCATCATTGGCAGGTAATCAGACAATGTTCAAACATGTTCGACTTCGACACATATATTCACATGTTTGAACTTGTACTTTGTTCGGGTTTAGATGGAGCGCAATACCCTGGTTCTAGTCCATTGTGGGCCAGGTTGCGATTTTGTGGGACATCATTACATGACTCATTGATGGATGGCTGCG